>JAYKAV010003210.1:2536550-2556545 GCA_035582835.1 Phoebastria nigripes
TAAGAGCAGGTGGTTGATTTGGGGCAAAATATTCAAAACTACAAATCTTTGGGTTAAACTTTTACCAAAATAGCAGCACAGCTGACTTGTGCTGTGGTGACTGGGAAGGGCGTAAGTCTGGGATCTCGGTCAGGGCGGTCACYGGGGGGATCCTTGTGGGGCCAGGTTCCCCGGGGCATGGGGTGTTTCTTCTGGAGGGGCACACAAGCTCAGAGCTGGCCAATGCTCAGCTGGGGCGTTGAGGCGAGGCGTTTCTTGTCAATTAGTGATGCTGCTCCTTCTTATGGATTGTAAATCTCCTTTTTTTTTTTTTTTTTCTTTTAAATTTTTTAGCAGCATAAAAGTTGGCTTTGCCAGCAGGGGCTGCTCGCAGCAGTGTTTGTGCTGACTGCTGTGGATGCCGCTGTGCTTCTACCCCTGTCCTGGACTTGACTTCCGTAGGTTTTTTGAGACGTGGTGAACAAAAGCGAACACGCTGTTCCGGGTTTTACCTGTGCTTGGCACTGGCTCTTTCAGTTCTTCCGCTGCCCCCCCCCCTCTTCCCGCACCAGAGGAATGCCGCTGACCCCAGCAGGCTGCTCGGTGCTTCCCTGTGCTCCGAAGAACAAGGCTGAAACGAAATGTCAACGTGCATGTCAGAAAGTGGCGATGAATTAAATTAGAGCGCACGTCAAGAAACTGAGGACCTGGTTCTGACAGGGGCTCTAATGTCATCTGCCCTCTCCCTGATGGAGAGCCATGCTGTCAGCAGCGGTCTTTCATGTTCTTCTGGAGCGTCTCTGTCTCCTGCCGTGCTCCTGAGCGCTGGCCCCAGCACAGAGGTGCTTGTATAAAACTGTCCCCTTTGCGTGCCGAGATGCAGCCACAGCTGCCTCCCACGGGGCTCTCGAGGATGTTCAGCGCCGACTGGAAGAGGACCCGCTTTGGCAGACGCCTTCAGGCCCAGCTTCACAGTGCCTCAGATGCCCTTCACTTCTGTCCTGTGTTTGGCCAGAGAAGTTTTAAACGGTCATTAATGCTGCAGCACACGAGAGTGGTTTGATTTCTCTTCCTCAGGGACAGAAGTCGAGGAAACCAGTTAATTTTACATGCCTGAATTTGGGGCAGGTTTCTGTCAATACCTGGTTATTTACATGGCTTCTCAAAGTGGTTTTCACTCACTGATGGGCGATACTCTCCCATGCATGTCAAAGACCATTTAAAAAGGTTAAAAATTCTTCATTATTATTTTTGACTTTAGTTTTAACTTTTGCAAACCTGCTAGGGTGCAGTCTGGTGATACTGAATCCTTAAGAGAAGGACTGTCCACTGAAAAATAGCTAAACAGTGCATTGAAGAACTACCCCAAGCCCGACTACAATTTTATTAAGCAGTACTTCATAGCGGTGTTCTGGATATCAAGTAGGATTCATCCACCGCTAGATTGTCAGAACAGATGCACGAGTGATGTTTATGGGGATACGACACATCCAATCTCTAGAAAGCAGTCAGATTGACAGAGAAAAGCTTTTCATTCAAATTCTGGCATTTTATGATAAAGCTGGCTGTTATGCTTTCCCATGCCACGCTAAGCACAGCTAAAACCCACATCAGCAAATGTGCTGCAGAAGGTGACTTTGTAGGAACAAGTGCATAAAGGTCCATGTTCTTTTAGAGATCACTTCAAACATGGCATTTTTTAAACTAATGCAAATATTTTCCTGTCAGCTCTGCAGACAATCAAGGACCCAAACTGGCCAGCTATTCTGTTGCTGAAGCAAAATCTTGGACAGAATCCCTCTCTGGGTAGGTTTTATTCCTTGGTCCTGTCATTAACTTGAAAAAAAAAACCAACTCTCTGAGCTGAGCTGCCACAGTGGGCACGTTTTACCCCAGTCTGCAGCCTGTGCTTGGATTCTCTGATGTCTAATGAGGAATAAACTCCTCTGGTACCTTTCCTTTGGAGGAGGGTATCTCTCTTCTCCTTGTTCGCCTGGGAATTTGGTAACCCACGCATCCCTGCTAGTGCTTTCCTCAGTTGGAAGCGGCCCGTGGCAAACTGGTGGGGGGCGGAGGGGTGCAGAAGCGCATCAGCTGCGTAAGCTCTGCTCCCTGAGCGGCGTGGGCTAAGCAGTCGTGATTGTTTCTCGCAAAGGGAAAGGCAGCACTCTTGAAAGCAGGATTATGTGTTAAACTCTGATACGGAAAATATGCGAAGGGGGAAGGCGAGTCGTACAAGATCTACGGCCTTTTAAGCAGAGGTGGAATGGTGTGGTATCTCCACGCTATAGCACGGACAGGCTCTTCTCTGAGCAAACRGTGAAGTGCTGTTGCAGTGCAGTCCTGGCAGCAGGAGGAGCGGGGATAGGCAGAGATCAAGTCATTTCTGGTATTTTTAGCACCATCTTAATTTGGGTCCGTCATCACCCTTCCGGTCTGCTCATGCAGGGCACTGTGCGAGCTGGTGCTCGCAGTGCCGTCTCTTTGCATCACGGTGCTGGGGGCACCTGGACCCGCAAACGTACCAGCGCTTGGCCTCTCCTCTTCCTCCTCCGCCAAGGAAGGGACCTGCTGGGAAGACCACAGGAGGCCAGGGAGGCTCTGCATGAAATCCGTCCTCGGAGAAGCCGAGGCAGTCGACCCTGTACCCAGCTGTGCCTGCTGCTCAGGCCGTTCCCCTCCCAAACATGCAGCCTGCGCTGGCCGACTTTTATCTGGGGGTGCCGAGTCAGTCTAGCTTGCTTTCTAAAACAATGGATTAGTCTCCTGGTTCTGTCAAAGTCACCCCAGAAGCCAACCCTTGCTCGCTGGACAAGATGTTGAGCAGGTAGTGGTTTAAGCAGTTTGAGCGAGGCGACGGACTGGGTCTATCTGGAGCAGCCCGCAGAGATTTAGGGAGGTGGGGTATAACGCTTGCTGAGTTCCTGGTGCTTTCAGAGGGTCTGTCGGCCACAAGCACCAGCCAGTGGTTAGTCGGTGCTTTGATCTAATGAAAAATGACATATATTTAGAATACGAAGAACTATTTCCCGCTTTGCAAAGTGCATTTTCAGAGTAAGTATGGAAGCTTTGGGTGTATCATATAAAAATACCTGTAACTGTGTATTATATAAACATATAATTAATACTAAATACACTATATCATTAATGTACTTAAAATAACATAATGTCCAGACTAGCAGTAACATGTATTTTTGGCAAAATAACTACACATCTGGAGACGTACTGCATTATTTACAGATGCCTGGATGTGCCAACTCTCAGCCATTCCCTTACCCAAAGGACACTGTAGCACGTGAGCTCCTCCTAGGTATTTAAAAAAAAGAAATCATCTTGTTCTTCCTTCCTTCTCRCTTTATAGGAAGGATAATCTGGTTATTTTTATTAGGATTTTTTCTTTGTTGCACTCATTTGTTTTATGGGCACACGGTGTTTTTCTGTTTGGGAGTCATTTGCTTGAGGTCGCTTCAGACAAATAAATGGGGTTTGCAGTTAGCACGGGGAGCTGGCAGCTCCTCAGGTGGCAGTTCTCCTTGGCGGGGGATGCGTTCGGTGGCGGGGGCCCTGCCTCCGCTAGCGGGCTCTGCTGCATCCTACAGCCCCTGCCGCTGGTCCCGTGCACCTTCCCCACCGCCGCCTTCTAGGGGGATGGCAGGGCTGCGCACAGAGAACTGGTTTCTGACGTTTATAGGCAGCCTCGTGGAGATGGAGGGCGTGGAGTATTGACACAACGACCATGACCTGGATTTCACAAGCCGGCAGGGCAAGGACAGAAGGCAGAGAAGCAATGCGGCATATTTGCAGGATTTTGGCTGGTCAAATAGGCTGTTATCAGTTACACCTTTGGGATTTCTTTTCAGAGAAGTATTTCTAGATTAATTATAATGAGCTGCAGATCACAGCAAAGGGAGGAACTGAGATCTGCCTCAAAAACATCAGGTTAGCATCTAGGAATGGAAAGGCATTCATTGACTTTTTTTAATCAAACCCTGCTCAAAATCTGCTACCTGAATTTGGCTCTGAGGACTCAAATGTGATACCAGGATCTTAATTGTTGTTGTTGGGGGGTTTTTTTGTATGAAAAGGCTTGCTATGTGTGGTCTGTGTACCTGGCACAAGAGTTTTGTTTAAGGGAGCTGGAGGTTGCCCAGCTCAGCTGGCAGCTAATGGTTATTTAAGAAGTCCTGATGCCTTGTCGTTATGACTCTGACCGCTTCGTGACCAACGTCCGCACCCCGTATAACGACGGGGAGCTGCAGCAGACGTGACTCACCTCCAGCAATGTATCCTGAGCTGTTCTGATGCCAGGCTGAGCGAGAGCCTCAAGCCGTAGCAGGAGTCCTGGGACAGGATGGGATGACCTATATAGGACCACCGTTTCCATGGCAACTTCAGACCATGCGAGATGCCCTGTTTTGGGTGGCACAGGAGCATCCAGCTGAAATCGGCACCGCTCCCAGCCCGCCTGCTCAGGTGGGGCTCGCCTCCTGCCAGGAGGGCCCGTATCCCCCTCACCGGCCGTGGGGGACGACGGTGCCAATGGTCATCCAGGACCAGCTGTACCTACCGGGAAAGTAACATGACAAACGAAGCATCTTATGTGACCCCACGTTTGATTTAACCCTGTAGTTATGTTTATTAGGGGAGGGAGGGGAGATGTCTCTAGCAGACCCTGGACCCCCTTAGCAGCACTCAGCAGCAACCATCCAGCCCGGTGGCTTGGCAGGCAGACCCGAAGCTGGGCTGTCTCCGAGGCATTGCTCCTCGCAGCGTTTCAGCCCTTGGCTGTGCGGGCAGGGTATTCTTCTGCCATCTCTTACGCAAGTGCTCCGTGCTCTGCTGTCTGACTCTTGGTAGCCTCTATTGTCTCTGGGACTCGTGTTTTGGAATAGGTGTTGAAATATTTGTGACCATTTGTTTTATGTCTGTTTACTTCATTTCTGCGGAAGTGCAGGATGTAATGTTTAAGTTACGAAACCCCAGTACCCTCCCGGCTCGTGCCTGGCCTGTCTGGATTTATCGCCAGACTGCATGGAAAAGAAACACTCCTGCTGGAAAGGTTTCTGGCAGCGGAGAGGAGAAGGGGAACACCCGACGGGATAAATAATCCTCTGCTGTCCTGGGGTCAGGCGGGAGCCCCCGCGGAGCTGCCTGCGAGGTCGAGGAGCTTGGAGCAGGGGTGACCCTACCAGGGTGAGGAGGGGACGGGATGTCCCCGGGGGGGAACGGCTCTGCCGCTTGCCCCTCTGCGTGGGCCGTGTAGTCCCCGCTCCTTTCCGCATGGCTGCGCAAGGCGGTGGGGCTTCTGCGGTTGTCTGTCCCCTCTTGCAGCTGCTCCGAGGTCTTCAGGCCCATTTCAGCCGGGTGTGATGGGTTAGCGGCTTTTGGGGTACGAAATGCCTTTAAACCTTGCAAAAATCAGATTCTCGGGTAGAAGAGGGCATACCAAGCAGCGGGTTCGTACAGTGGCAAGATGACCAGCTCACCTTTTATCTGGCGGAGGAGGATCCACAAGGAGGGCGATGGAAAGACTTTGGGAATTAGGATGCATTTATTCTGGAACAGCTATTTAAAAACAGTCTTGTTCATGGAATTGCTTGTTTAAAAGAGGGCTGACTCCATCATTAAGGCAGGGGTAAATATATTTTACACTCTGGAGCTTGTTGTGTGGCACAACTTAAACTTTCTGTCACTGCCTTGAAAGGCCCACTGCTTTAGCAACAGTTGCTGTTATATCAGGATCTGAAAATTATTAAGTAGACAGGCTACAGGCTGTGTAGAGAACGTATTTTTTTATTTCCTGACTTTTAATTCTGCATGTTATCTTTCTTGAAGTTGCCTTTTTACCTGCTTTTACAAAAATATCCCTCTTCGTGAGGGATTTATGGTATTTGTGCTTTCATTCCACTTCTGTAGATACAATCAGTCAATGAAACACTGCTCTTGAAAGAAGATGAACGCTTGTCTATGCTTGTAAGCTGTGTTTTATTAATGGATAGTTTATCTGCTGCTACAACGGCTCAAAAGCAAGATAAAACAGAGGGCCACATACTGAAACTATTCTTCCTCGGTCCCAGCTGAGCATTGTGCGAGTGGGAAGACGAGGGGCTGCCGGCCGTAAGGGGTTTGTTGCTGTGGAGCAGTGTTTTGGTGAAGAGGAGGCRATTTAATGCACTTCTTCCTAGATGTGGCAGGTGGGCTTTTCCAAGGCTTGCTGTTGTCCCTGTGAGGGTCCCTGAAGGCTCCGGAGCACGCCGGCCGCGGTGGGCAGCTCCTCCAGCTTTGTGTGCCCGGGGTGGGCAGGCTTGACCTGATGCCTGGGCAGGGCTGTGCTTGGCACCGGGGTGCTGGTCTCTCCCTCTGTACGCGGTGGGGACAGTTTTGTTGTAACTGCTCTGCTCAGGGGAAGGTGACTTTAGCAGGGCAGCGTAAAAGTGATTTTGCCGGAACGTCTGACCTTGCGGATGAGCTAGAGACCTGCCCGCGGTGCAAAGCTTGCCACAGCTGGGCAAGGCTTGCTGCTCCCTCAGCAGCGCGGCACACAGCAAGGGGCCGTGCCTACAAACTCTGTTTTCTTCCATGCTTCTGTATGTCCACAACCCATCAGATGACTGGGATTCATAACTGTAACCTTGAGTAACGCTATCATGAACTCCCTTCCCCAGTCGAAATATCAATAAGAGAAAAGTTTGAAAGAACAGAACTTACCGGAATTGCCTTCAAGCTGCCCAAAAGGTTATTGGTAAAGTTTAAAAATAAATAAATAATAATTTTAAAATTAAGAAATTGATGCTTATCAGCAGGCAGACTAACCTCGCTAACAGGGAACGTATGACTAAAGCATCTGAGGTTAGAACACATTGGAATTAAAACTATACAAGCTAACAAGCTGTAAACAGAGTGTGGCTGGTACTTCTCTTGCCTTAAATAGAAAAGGTATTTTGGTTTGGAACTGTTTTTCCTTTACCTCCAAATTCTGTTCTGTGTCCTTCGGTGCTGTCTTACCCCGCTGATAGCACGGCATTCATCAGGCGTGCTCCCGTTCTTCCTCTCTGTACCCTCGTAGCGTTAGCGCAGCGTCCTCAGCCCAGATGGTGCGTAGGCAGCAGCAGCGGTAGCCCCATCCTGGAGATGAGGATGGTCTGCAGGTTTGAGCGCTCCCATCCCCCCCGGGGGAAGAGAGCTGGTGCCCGGTTTGCCCAGGAAGCAGTGCCTGGGGAAAGCTGGATGGCAGAGGAACAGAGCACTCTGCTCCCCCCTCTGAACTCCGCATCCACCCCCAAGGGGGTCACGGACCCCTGTTCTCAGGTGCCACATCGATGGGATGGTGTTGCCAAGGCTGAGGTCTGGCTGTGGCGCTCGTGGCAGGACTGGCCCTCTGCTCTTGCCGCTCCAGCTCCTGGTGGGATGGGTAAGGACGTGCTCCCCCCACGCCACCCAGCAAACTTCCCTTCCCACGTCTTCCACGCAGGTTCTCTGCGCTCTTTGCGTGGCTCTGCTGCAGGTGCGGGTGGCCGCGTCCTTTGAACAGCAGCACTTGTTGCGGCCCATGGTGAGGGCATCGGCGGGAGGATGAGGGCTGCGTCTGTCTCTTGCTGCTTGGGACTTCGGAAAGGAGCCCCGTGGTGTCTGGGTCTTGGGCAAATCTGGTGAGACTTCTGTCCTGATCAAGTAGGCTGGTGGGAGTCACTGAGATAGGGGTGGGTAAATCACCGGAGGATGGCAAGGATTCAGTTTGAAACGCAGAGCACAGCRCGCTTCATCCCTGCCCTCCTCGTGTGGATGTGAACGTCCCACAGAGCAGCAGGGCCATCGGCTCCTCTCTGATGACAGCTTGCTGGTGGCTGCAGTGTGGGCAAAAGATGGGGAAGGATGCAGGTTTTCAGCCTTTCCCTTCCTTGAATTTCCTGTTCATTGTGGGTCTTCTAGTCTCTCTTCCTTCCCTCCCTAAACCTCATCCTTCATCAGCAAAGATGGGGCTTCGTGTGCAGGGTGTGCTTAGAGCGCTGTCCTCCCTCCTAAGGTAAGGTTACACCAAGTCTCTTCTGGTGGGGTCCGTGCCTGGGACCGGATGGAGCAGCTRTCTGAGCGCGTTTCAGACCAGCCATGTACGAGAACAGCAGAAGTACAGGCTTACTTGCCTTCTGAAATGCATCGTCCGCATAATTCTTCTATGTCGTTGAATGTGACACTGAAGTGTTTGTGGTTTACTGCAGTTGTTACGTGTGGTTGTAACCGCTAATCTGATCTTTATAATTCCTCAGTAATGGTGGCATTAGTGCAACGCCTAAATAATCCAAACACAATTTTATCTATTCATTGTGCTACAGAGTTGTAAACAAATTGCTTTCAAAATTAATCCAGAAAATAAAAGTCCTCATACAATAAAAACCGTAGAGAGAGGGAGTATCCCAGCGACTTGTAAAACCTTAGTATACAGCAGTAGCTGCTACAGTTTGTTGTCGTAAACTGGATGGGTCTTATTTAATAATAAGTGATTTGGAAGTATGAAGTAAAGCAATATTTTTACGTCACCAGTGCCTGCTGATTGCTGGGCCTCTTCTGAAGAAAAGACTTGTAAATGTATTAGAATTTTTTTTGGACATGCAAATGAAATCACGGGAGAAGGAGCAGCCTTTGATGTTTTGCTGAGCTGTCAAAGCACCTTTTTGGTAAGTCTGTTGCACAAAGTTTTGCTTGAAGGGCAAAATAAAGCCATGGATTAGAAACTGCATAAGAAATAGGAAAATACAAAGGCATAAAATGGTAAAGGCTCAGTATAAAGATTCTGTGACTCTGTTCGCAGTTGATAACAGTGATTACATTTCTCTAGGGAAATAATAGGGGCTTAGCAGCAAGACTGCAGGATTCATACTGACGATAACTTTCTCTTCAATAGAAAACAGAAAAAAATTTTAGCCGTTTCATGGGAATGTGAGCAAATTGGCTGAACGTGTAACATCTGTATGGACAAATTCAGTATAATATGGGTTAGAGCGGTCTTTCAGAGAGMGGGTAGATCAGGTATTTCTTTTCGCTCTCGGTTATGATACAGAAAACAAAAGGATTTTTGTTAATGGTCTACGGCAGCGCTGCAGCTTCCAGCCTTAATCTGAAGTGGGTTTAGAGAGCTCCTTTTTGGAGTTAGGTGTATCCGTTTGGATCACATTGGMAAACGCTGATTTTCAAGGAGAAAGAAAGGACCTAGAAGTCACATCAGCAGTTACCTCCCTGGTGATGTGACATCTAACCGAGTTGGACTGAGAAGAAACAGTATTCACCCTGCACACGCCTACCTTGTAATCTGGGGAGGAGAGGAAGGTTTGTCTGGTTTTCCTGAGCAATGAGCCTTATGCAGCGATAGGCGCGTGTGCGTGCCCCCTTCTCCGTCCCTTGGTAACGCCTGGACTGGCAGGCTGTCCTCAGCCAAACTCCGCAAAAGATCAAGGTCTCCAAGGGCTGAAGTTCCTGCAAGCTCCGTGGGATCCGGTGCCCCCTCGCATCCCTCGAGACAAGGGCGTTGGCGCGGGGGAGCGATGCTGGAAACGAGGCCGCCCTTGTTCTGCTGTACGGAGGAGGGCTTGGGGGTAGCTCCTTGCCTGCTGGTGGAGGTGCTCTGCTCGGTCGTGGGTACGATAGGGACATTCATCTAGCTCTGGGTGAGAGGTAAATGTCCTCTTATTGCTTCCTTGTTTTGTTTTTTCCTTCRTACACAAACTTAAGGCAGTCTGCTTCTGGTATTCCTTGCCTGTGGCTCTAATCCAGGGAGTGCTGGTGGACTCCGAGGGCCCTCGGGGGCTGGGGGAGAGGAGCGCGTTTCCCTAAGCAGCCGAGTGTTGCGTTTTGACTCGAGCAGACCGCCGATCCCGAGGGCGATACCCTGGTTTTGGAAAGCAGCCCTCTGCCGTGGAACCAGGCACGAGCCTTGCTGGAGCGCCGTCCGAGAGCGTGGGCTTTTCCTCTCCCTTGTGGAACTACCGCTTGGCCGAAGCCTTGGGCTGCAGATGTGCCCTGCCAGTGCCCCGAACAGACCCGGGCAGCGGCCGTAGGATGAGATCAGGAGTTGGAGGCCAGCGCGAAGACTGTAGCCAATTTCTCTGCTGTCTCGTGAAGCCTGATGTAGTGCTGAGATAAGGTTAGCCGTGCCCGGAATGCTTTTTGTTTTTCCTGTTTGGGGGAAGCCTGGGGTGGTGGAATTTGTCTGTTTTGCGAGGAATTTGTACCTAGTGAGAAGCTGCCAGACAGAAATGGAGGCGGGAGATGTTTAAGAAGTTGCTTGGGGAAGTGACATGGTGACATCTGAAAAAATAAAAATCTTTGAAAGCGTTATGGATAATTATGGAATTCAAATTGGAAATGTTCTGTGCATTTTTAATACCTCTACTAGGAGAAGGAGTATAGCTGTTTTAATGTTTAATGCGTGTACAGTAATAGAAGGCTGAACTGATCTCCATGGGCCCGTTTGTTCCATTACTGTCCAGAAGGAAATAAATTAAATTCTATTTTAGACCATATTTTGGATCCGGATGCTGCAGAGGGAGAGATCAGAAGAATGAAAGCATAGGGAGAGCTCTGTCCCTGAACCTGTCCTTATCTGTCCTGGGAAGCTGGCAGAGRTGTGCACGTGCTTGGTACGATACAAGGAATAAGTGACAACGCGATGGCCCTTGGAAGGATCGCTGTTTTGGAGGAGACAGGACCTTCTCAAGTCAGAGACTCAACTGACTTACATTTTAAGTGGTAGGAGGATTTTGATTACAGAAAATTAATTTAATTAATTCCAGATACCTATCACTTATGCTTTAAAAAATTCTCATAGCACTGTAACCAAGACTGTCTTCTCTCCTGAATATGAAGAAACCCCAAAGCTAGTATTCTGACTTTTCTAACACTTTTCAGTTAAAACCTTTTAATATAATGTAGCTGGAGGCATTTCAGCTCCCCRGAGATGCTTCAGCTTGAACTCTGATGTTAGGGCGGCATGGGGATTGTCTCGGTATTGTGTGATCGGGAGCACAATGCTGGTGCCGTTGGTGTAATTACATTTTTAGTTCAATATTTAAAATTATTTTATCTTTATTATTTGCCTTCTGGTTTCTGGTATTTCATATGCATGCTATCTTGGAAGTGAGAAGCACACTTATCATACTTGAAGCTTTATTAATAAAGGATGAGAGTGGGGGAGAGAACTGTCTGCCTCCAGATGTGCGAAGTTACGGATCACGGTGCGTTGCTGGTGATGCACTGGAAACTTTTGGGGCTGGGTCCATAGGGTCTCACATCCTGGCTCTCCCTTTCCTACCTCTTGTTAAGGAAGGGATTTTCTACATCAGCTCTCTTCCTTGCTTCTCCCCTTATTCTTTTCCTCTTGTCCAGCGCCGCTTCTCAGCGTTGAGCCACAGCGGCCCCCGCTAGAGCTCGTTAAACGCACCCTGCGTAACGATGAAAAGGGGGTGCGGAAGGGCCTGAAGCAGCTTCTCCAGGTGCGGGCTGAGGCGATACCTGTGCAGCTTCCCCTCCCCGGGCGCGGAGCCGAGAGCCCCTGGTCCCAGGGATGCGCAGAGGCGGGTGGGAGCACCCGCGGCGGCAGCTGGACCTCGGTCCCATCGCAGGCGGATGCCTTCTAGGCTGCAGGTGCGCCGTTTATGTCTCCTGCATAGCTCTTTAATATGCTCTTATTTGTACTTCTTTATTTTAGGCATMTTATACGAAAATAGCATACTTACATATACTTAATCTACACAACACAATATACTTATTTTACACTTATTAATAACAAATTTTACCGGTGCCATCCAGCGTGCTGTTTTTATGCTTCCAAATGGTCTGTAGCTTCCTTTGGACCTCCTGCAGGTTTTCCTTACGCTGGTTTTACGGCTAAGAAACTTGATTGTGGCTGAAACAACGGTGCAGTCTGACTAGCTTGTTAATGCAAATATTAAGTACAGCGTTCCCGATCCCGTTAGCAGCCCCCCGCAGCGCCGTACTTGCTGCTGTTCCTCGTTCTCTGATCTTGGCAATTACTCTTCTCTGTTCCTCAAAGCTGGAGCTTCTCTTATCTTCCCTGGTGTGGTTTAGTGATTTGACCTCCTGTAGCTTTTTGTGTTAGGCTAGGAAAAGTTTGCCTTGTTTAAACCAATTCTGCTCAAGAAAATAAACCTGCAAGCCACGTCAGATGCCAGGAGATGATCTGTTATTGACCTCCTCCTCCATCCTAGAGGAGAAAGAAAGATAGTTTTTTTTTTTTTTTTGGTTTGCCTAGCTGAATTGTCAACCGGTGTGTTTAAATGCTTGTCTTAGTGGGACAGGTTTGGGTGGTAACGTTAACATAATGCACTCAAGATGTAGCTTAGTTAAAAAGAAACAACCAAACCCACAAAACCCAGTCGATGCAGATGAACGCTGCTCTCCATCGAGAGTGCAGAGGATATTTAGGTTGAACTAATACTCAAATTTTAAAGGTTTTTGAGAGGATACATCTTATTCATAAGATTATTTTACGTTGGATGGAAATGAAGTGACGGCTCCCCTGCGTGTTTAGTGTCCCAGACCCCCTACGTCCTCCGAGAGCAGGCGCATGGGTCTTGTCCTCGCAGGGCGTCCAGCGCAGGTCCTGCTCCTCGGGAACGCTCAGCACCGCCCCCGTACGCAAACTACGCCTGGTTGATGGCTGGGTTTTTTAAATAAATGCTCCTGTGTAAAAATCCTCGCCAGCAGGCTAACTGTCATTTAAAAACCAAACAAAAAACCCCAACCCACCACAGCAAAAAAGACCCAAACAAAAAACCCAAACAAACAAAACCTCCCAACACTTTCAGTATCCTCTTTGATGCTTTGTTATGGCTGCTTATTGGTCATAAACTTTTATGATTTTGGTTATCCTGATTCTTTCCAAAACTTTGAATATTTGTTTTATAAACTTTTTTTATTAGAAAAACCATCATGCTTATATTTTGTGAAGTCCTACAGGTATTTTTCTTGCAAAAGGGGATTGCTGGGAGGCTGGGCAGGACACCGTGCCTGCCGAATACCCTCTGCAGGGCCCCTGGGGAGGTCAGCGCGAGGAAACGCGCGCCTGAAAATGAACGTGTTTAGCTGTGTGGTGATCTGATTTTTAATTGCTCTGGGTTGGAGGATGGAAAAGCTGGTTTGGAATTGTCGGGGGGGGTTAGCAATGCTTTGCTCACCTTCTGCCCTGGTTTTTTTGCCCTCTTATTTCGTAATATATTTCTTTAGGAGAAAAGAATAAACATCTTGAACAATTGCTCAATTTTTTTTTTTTAAGGAAAAAAGCCATTAGGTAATTAGCATGGAAATTTTAAGTAGATGTAATAATTTTCTTTTGTATTATGGGAACATTTTGGAGATATATGATTATGTTACTCAGTCTTCAGAGCTTGAGATGGGAGGTTGGGACTGGAAAACTTCTCTGACGTGCTGTGGGCTTTGGGATACGGCTTCATGCAGAAGCACATCACGGCGTTGTCAGTCCTCGCTGTCGCTCGCTTCGGCGCAAGGATAACATTCAGCAAAAGGCACGTGTGCAACTGCAGCCTTCTGCTCTGGAGGCGGCTCCAGACGCCTACAGCCCCTCTTCCCCTGCCCCTTGTTACGCGGCCCTGTTCTTAATTGGTGATGCTTCTTGTTTTGTTTTCAGAGTTTTACTTGCTCAGATTAAAACAAAAATTTGGAAGAATTTCAGTAGGCAAACTCCCATTTGAGTTTAGCTTGGGTGTTGTTTACAGTAGTGTTCTAGATGGGAAATGTGATTCTGTTCTTTTGCTGTGAGAATATCCCGTCCCTTAGAATTAAATCTGCTTCAACAAAGCAAACAGTCTTGGCAGAAATAGATAAAGTGCTGGTCTCCTCTAACAGCGACACGTGAACTGACCCTCCTGAGTATGTTCTGCTGAAGCACGGCTTGCCAAACAGTCTTGAGAGAACAGCAGCACCCCGTGGAAAAATAATTTGCAGTCAATACTGTAACCGCCTGTGCGGTATCTAGTGTTACTTTGATTTTGAGTGCTTAAACAAGCGATTATTTCTACTTACACGGTATGCCTTTCATTTGGTATTACTTATGTCTGCAGAGTTATTTCAGTGCATAGGTGGGAAGTATACTAACCATTACATTTTTAGCCATCGAACAAGTTTTCGAGAGAGACCTCGCTAGCACTTTCCTAGGAGGTCGCGTGCTCCTCGGGCTGTAACAGCCCGGCGGTCTCAGGCCGGCTGGGGCCCGTGTCCGCAGGGCAGCGGTTGCCTAAATGAAGGCTGAAGCTAGCAGGGGATTTGGGGAAAATACCGGGTCTCCTTGCGCATGCCAGACTGGACGTGGCCATAACGTGACTTGGGGACTGGGCAACTTGACTTAACTGTATCGTAGCTCAGGAAACACGAGCTTTGTGGGGTTTCTCTTCTTAATCCCCTGTCTTCGCAGAGACCCCTCAGCTGAGGTAACCTCAGGAGGTCCATGACAGATGCTGTTTCCGAGTTGGTTTGTTCATCTGCAGCCGTGACTGTCTATAAAAGACTTTGTTTTAAAACACTTGATCTAGAACCCTACGGGGGCTTTGCGCTGTGTTAATTTCTTATTGGAAAAGCAAAACAGTCCGGCGTAGCTGTGCTATCTGGGGAGTCTCTTGCCACCGCGGAAGGGGCAGGGAGGGAGCATCCCCCTCTGCCTCGCCGGCTTCGCTGACAACTGCAAGACAGGGCTTCAAAATGGGAGAAGCTGGGCGAGTCAGGGATTCCTGGTAATAGCTGCACGGAACAGGGTTTATTTCAGTGCGCTCGCATTCGCTTTGCCATTCTTCAAGATTATTTTGTTGTTTCGTGGTAGAGCACTGACGGCTGGTTTGCATTTTTCCTGAACGTTTGGTTGCCTCTCTGAGGGCTTGTCTGCRTTTCTGAGCATTTCTCTCCCCTTCTCGGAGGGATAGCTTTGCACATTTAGACGAACGATGCATGCCGTTACCGAAGCGATGTGTGTTTGCTGGTGCTCTCGTGCCCTGGGGATCTATTATGTGAAGCACTCGGCAAATATGGGGAAAAAGACTCTCTTCAAAGCGAATCCTGTGATTTCACAGCCCTAACTCGCATCCGCCTTCTCTCCCTCCTTCCCTTTGCTTGCTCCCAGGTCGGTTATTAGGTCTATGAATCTTCCCTTAAACTCGCCGGTGAAGGCAGAAGCTGCAGGGAGCTGGGCTGGTGCCAGAGATGCTGGCTGCCTGCGGGCTGGACAGCCTTGCTATGCTGGTCACGATGGCGTCTTTGAAAAGTGCCCGAAAGACAGCGTGGGCACTTGCTGCCCAGGTGGCTTGGAGCCGTCCTCCCTCTTTGGGTGCCRTCGGGGGCTCCTGGAAAGCAGTCTCCTTCCCCTCCTCCTCCTCCTCCTCCGGTCTGCCTGGGGCCGTGGCTGGGCCCCGCCCGGCGGGGAGCACCCCGGTCCTCGTCCCGCAGCGTGGCCAGAGGGGCTGTTGTCCCAGGGAGGCTCGGTCACCACTGCGACCGACCGGAGCAACGGCAGGCGACGCTTTGTTAGGGGAAAGCTGCCTGGCAGCTGCGTTGGGTTGGGTGGCTCTCTCTCAGTAAAAGAAATAATACTATTGGGGTGAAAAAGCTGCCTGTGTGTATCTATCTATACATTAAAAAACCAAAAGAAACAAAAAACAACAAAACCCCCCCCACCACAACAAACTTCTTTGCAGATGAATTGGGCAAGGAACTGAATAGACATATTCAGTGACATTAGATGATTTGGTTTCCAGCGTTGCTGACCTTTTCCGCAGAGCTTTCCGGTTTGTACCTGTCTACAATTTACCTGCCTTCAGATTGTAGACATACAGGATGGATTTGAATCAATATAATGTTATCCCCAACAATCCCCTCAGCCCACTGTTCTGTCGCCTCGGGTGCCTTTACACTCTGCACGTCTCCCGATTTTTAAAATAGCAAGGTAAAGAAGCTTTAAATTACTGGAAGCTTGGATTTCGTGCCCTTCCAGTTGCTTTTGGGAGTATAGTTACTTTAGGGTTTGTGGAACAAACTTGGGTTTTCCTGTTCTGTGTTGCAAGCATTAAATTGAGTCTGTTGAGAAGAGCATACAGAAAATGTCTGTGGAAGTCCGATCTAAGAACGTACGTTGATTTGCATGAATACAAGAAACTGGAAGAGATTTTGGATAGCTTGGAGTATTTTAAAGCATCAGCTTCTGTGCCAGTCTTTCTGGCTAGAAAGAGTATCTTCTTTAAGATAAGCAAATCACCTTTTTATACACTTTTGCCTGTTCAATTTTTAATCTTTCTTTTCCAGTTATATAAACAGTGCAAGAATAATATTAACTGTGTACCACTAGTAAGCTGATTCGCTTGCTCCAAGTTGTCAGACACAAAAGCACTGCAGGGCTGGTTTGTAAATTGAGTTGGATTTTTTTTTTTACATCTGTGTTATTCTGAGCTCTTATGTAAACACTTGGAATGCAATTTCTATATATACTCGGCTTGTTATGCAACTACCCTGTGCAGTGATGCCAAAGGGATTTAATTTTCTTATCGGTGGCTTTTAGAAGAAGTGATCAAGCATTCTTTCTGTGGAAAGCACAGAGAATGATAAAGTGAAAAACAATAATAAAAATGACAGAAAACAAGGACAACTACAAATTTAAAAGGGGGAAAAAAATTAAAATGTTCCCAAGTTACAAAACTATTTATGGTGGCTTTCAGCAAATGTGTGATTACCACTTCAGTACTACTTGACTACATTTGTTCTTTATGGAAATTATTGAATGGTTCAAWATATACATCTGTTTTACAACCCACGCTGAATACATTCTTCATGTATTATTGATGAAACATGCTTATTTATAGCAGATGTTGTTTAGCAGGATAGCAATGGAAAGCATTGCTGGAAATGCGTTCCATCAGATCTCTGGGCTGGTGCTTTTTAAAGCGGTGATCAGCCCATCATGAGAGCGGTCATGGGAATGTGCCGAAATCGCTCCAGCGACGGGTAAATCGCAGCGGTCTCTAGGTGCTCTCTGCAGGAGCAGCTCCCCAGCGACGGGACTTGGAGCTAGCCACTGCTCTCCCGAAAACCTCTTGGAAATCATGACGCTACTTAACGTAAAAATTGATTTTTAATTGAAATGGAATTAACTTTTCAATTAATTAATGTATCACATACTAAAAAGAAAACACTGAAAGAAAAACTAAGGCTGCGAAGTCGAACGCTATGACAGCTGAAGCTGCTATGGCGAAGTTCGTGTAACCCTCAACGGGCTCGTCTGTTGGCGTTACAGCCATCTCGGTAAAGCCAGAGGTGAAATCCACTTCTCCTGGTCCCAGGCAGGCCCCTCCAACACACGGCAGCGTGCTCTCTCCTTGCGTCCCCGAGTCACTTACTGTTCGTGTACAGCTCCTGTGCACCACACTGAACCCCAGTGTAGCCGTGCAAACGCTGCCCATCCTGCCTGTAGGAGCTGAATTGGAAGCACCCGTGCAATTTAATCCAGCATCCCGGCTGCCGGCTGATTGACTCGGTAACACCGAGTCCTTCAGCTGCAAGGAGCACAGTGGCAACCGGAGGGCTCGCAGCTCACTGTGTGCGGAGTTTCAGCCCAAGTGGAAAATCAAAGATTGAAAGTAGTGGAAATTCTAAAACAACAAAAAAACCTGGTGGATTTCCTTCTGCATTGGTATTTCCCCCAGGAATATTTCTTAAAGGATTTTTTTAAACACAAATGCTTCGCTGATGTGCAGAAGCAGGTCTGGAGCGGTGTTGGATGGCTGTTGCTGATCCCCTCCGTAATCTGGTGCTTATTTCAGAGGAAGCAGACGACGGAGCTGCCGGGAGCCGCGGTTCATCTGCGGCCGGGCCCCTTCAGAGGGACCCGAGGTGTCTCCCGGGGGTGGACGGAGTGGAGGCATCATCTCGCAGCCGCCCAAAGCCTTGGCAGCTGAGAGACGGCGACAGCTCCTGCTTAAGAAGTGGTAGATGTTAGCATCAGCCTTTGAAACAAAGGGTTTGTATAGGGTCAGAAACTTTTCTGCACTTTGGTGCGTTTTGTCTGTAATGAACTTGGAAACGCTGACGAAAAATATTTCTAGCCCAGCTCGCGTCGTAGTTGCGTTTATTTTTGCCCGCGCTCCTCCTGAGCTGAGCCGCCGGGGGTTCGGCAGCCCGTGAGGTTGGTGGCCGGCCGCGCGGCTCCTTCCGCTGGCGAGGGGCCCTGAGCTCTCCTGCGGGGCTTTGTGCGCGGGCTGGGTTCTGGGGCGTTACCTTGGATGAGGCAGACGGCGAGGAGTCGCTTCCGCCGGGAGCTGAACTTCAGCCACCAGACTGATCTGATTTAATACCCGTAGTTGGATTTGCGTAGCTCTTGGAGCCAGAAGGCCAACGCGTCGTCTGCTTAATCCTTCTTGAGTCCAAGCAAACACATGCTAAGTGGATTTTAGAAATAAATGTCTGTACTTTTACACATTTCTGTTTTCAAAGTAACTGTTGAACTCGAAGGTTAAACTGCAGCGAAACCCTGATTTCCTTTTCTCTCTGAAAGGGTGGTAAGAAGACAAAACTGCATTGCTTGTCCTCTGAAAGCGTTCTGGCTTTTTAGTTTGTGACTCTTAGTTTGTTGTTTAGTATCTTGTAAGAGCGATAGAGCTGAATGCAAAGGCTTTTTGGTATTAATCATGGAGATGATCTGACAGCTGTTTTATTTTGGCAYGGCTTTGCATCACTGTTCAGAATAATACCGTAATACCACATCATCCAATTATACTTTTTTTCCTCTTTTCATTAGGAATGTGCCTTATCTAAATGCCTTCATATAAAGCTGGGGGTTTTTAGTTTATAGCTGTGCAGAAAGAAACTAGCTTATTTTCTGGTTKGCATAATGTTTTTGGAGTCCCAATATAATCTTTGCAAGCTTGGACGTTTAAGTTGCCATAGGCTGTGGGCAGGAAATAGATTTCTTTTTTGTTTGTTTGTTGCTTCTCATAGCTGTTCTGAATGCAGAAAATCGTGAATTCCATTTAAAGGG
This sequence comes from Phoebastria nigripes, assembly GCA_035582835.1. Taxonomy (NCBI): domain Eukaryota; kingdom Metazoa; phylum Chordata; class Aves; order Procellariiformes; family Diomedeidae; genus Phoebastria; species Phoebastria nigripes. The sequence continues at coordinate 2,555,569 of JAYKAV010003210.1, forward strand.
GAACTAAACCTGTTTCTTTTTACCTTCATTACTAATGTAAACTTCTATAGTCGAAGAAATACGTTACCCTTTTACCACTTAAAACATGCTGCTCTTGCTGCATTTTGTCCTGTTTCAGTAATACAAGTAGTTGTATTAATTTAATTTTGTATTAAATTTCTCACGCATGTAATAAAATCCTGTTCCTTTCTTAATCCAGCTATCTAAGCAAACGCAACATAGGAGCATTACAGGAGAACACTTGATCCCCCCTTTTGTTTCTCTCCAACGTGTTTTTGACTTGTTTAAGTGTGAAATGAGAGCGTTTCTGGACAGACAAGGTCAGGTATTACCTTTCTGCATTTATTACCCCAATTAAGTTAATAACCTATTGGTAAAACACACTCAGGCTCTGGCGTGTCTCTGTCTATACGTTTTTCTATCTCAAGGCTTCAGGAAAGTGTCGCTGCAGGGAGAGCCCTCCATCCCCCGGCATTTTGCACCCCGCAAGCGGGACGCTGCAGCCCTCGCCTTGGCGCTGGGGCTTTTCCTGGGTGCTGCGGTGCCAGCCGGGACGCTTCCCTCGTGCTGCCGCTCGGCTTTCGGGCGAGACGAGAGCGCTTCGGAGACGCGAGGAACAAAGCCGAAACCTGCACGTTCCTTTTCTCACCCTCAAAGCCRCGGTGGTGAGTTTGGCAACGTGACTCAAAAGGCGAGTCGGAAGAGTTTCAAATGTATTTGGTCTTCGTGACTGCTCTTTGAAAAGGGAAACCTTAAAACCAAGGGGCTCAGCTCACGTCCTGGTGGGCTCATCTTTACAACAAACACACAGAGCATCTCTACAGCAGAAATCCCCATCCGTGTCCGCACCCATCCCAGAGAAAACGCTGGGCACGCTTCTGTATTCGGGAAACCAAGCACCTGTGAGGGGGGGTTGGCCCAAGAAAGTTTCAGACTGGGGGAAAACGAACTGCATCCAAGCCCCAGAAAATTATTAG
>JAYKAV010003210.1:2556610-2582414 GCA_035582835.1 Phoebastria nigripes
TTTTTTTTTTTTTTTTAAAGTTGGGACTGTGTGTGCCAGTCTGAGTATTCTTACCAAAGACAAATTGATTATGGAAGTGATGTGACATCTCTGTCTCTGCAAAACCCCCTCTCTAAGTGCTGTCAGGCTTAGAATGAGTACTGGCAGTATTCATTTGCCAGGGCTTTGCGTCTGTTGTGTACTATTAAATTGTGTCAGGCTAAAATTCGGCAAAGGCATTGTCAGACCGGTGTAAATCCTGACCTCTTTCATACCTGCTCTGTATCTCTGCCGACCCCCTGGGAGGGAGCACGCGTGTCCCCATCAGCACAGATGGTTTTGCTCATCAGCAGCCTCTCAGTGAGGTGAAGTATCTGGATTACGGTGGGAGAAGTGGAAAGTTGCCTTCTGCGGGCTGAGACCAGCCTTTTCGTGCGGTGCRACGAGAACAGTCTTTTGACACTTGAGATGTCTCGGGACGTCTCCGTCTCCTCTCACGCTCCAGCAATTCAGCGGTTGCACCAGAGCAGCCGCTGACCCCAGAAGCGGCGGAGCGCAGGTTTTGGCCACTGGTGAAGGAGCGAGTGGCTTCTCCGAACAGGTGACTCGTTTGAGGCTTTTGGTTCATGACAGGGTGGTATTCTAGGCTACTGTGGCTCGAGGTGACAAGGATCAGCATTTGCTGCTTTATGTCTGAAATTATTTTCCTAGCGAGTTTTCAGGCTTAATCACTCACACGATGCCTATAGTTAAGGCAGTTTTAAAGGTTTGAGGGGTGCTGACTCTAAACACGTGCATACGTAACTTTGCCTACAGGCAGCATGTCATAGCTCAACGCATGGGGTGGCTGGTCTTGTTACAAACACGAACGTTTAATTCCCTGTGCAGAGGTAGCTCAGCTGCGTGCTGCTGCCCGGTCCTGCGTCACATCCGTGCAGGTGGGGTACCCGCGCCATGGGACAGCGCTGGTCCGAGGACCACGCTCTGAAACGTTAGCGTCCCTCCAAAATGCCTCGGAAAGAACAAATTTCAGATCACAGGTAAGGAGCTCAGCCAGTGTCTGTACAGGTGTGCCAGCAACAATCACGGGGCAGTGGCCACAAAGGACTCGCAATACTTCTGCAGATGAGACGATGAGTGTGCAGCGCTGCCGTTATATAGGCAGCATTCAAGATGTGTTTCACTGAACCAGAATTGTGTCTGAAGTTTTATTCGTTATAATACCAACCCTTAACCAATCTTAACTTTTTTTCAGCTCACATGCAACTCTGAACTCCGTCTTCTGTAACTGAGTATTTTCTTTAAAGATCCTTTTAGATTACTTAAGCACTTTGAAAGCAAAGGAAAAAAATTGAGAAGTGTAATTCCTTTATTGCCTGTGTAATACAGATGAGTCTCTCTTTGAGTACAAAGAAATGCAAATTGAATCATATCCTTTCCATCTGAACTTTCGTTCATAGACTGGTATGTGCACAGGCTGGAGAGCGCGCATGTATGTACGTACGCACAAATCCTCATTTATTTCAGTATTCAAGTTTTAGATGGATGAAACTGTTCCTTTATTAAGCTTACCTTTAATTGGGTGTAATCTTAAAAATAAAGAAAACCTAAATCCTGTTCCTGATGAAGTGGGAGTTAATACAGCTTTTCCAGTTAACTCCTTCCCTCATCAAAACTACTTGTGCTATTTTTCTTTGGGGGTGCGAGGGTATGGCTATTGGAAAATGGTCAGTATAGGCGTATTTGGAATGGTAATGTAGCGTGCCGTCATATATTGAGCCGTTTCCACCTGTTGTCATATTACATATGAACAAATATGCGTTATGCAGGTGGATTCTGTATCCCATAGTGCAAACTTCACAGTCTGAATAACACAACCACTTCCCAAATTTGGGAAATCCAGGGCTCGTCGTCTTAGGTTAGCTCACAACCTTCTCAAAGGAAAACATAGCTCAGTTGGGATTACTCCTGCCATATGTTATAGGCTTTTCTTTTCATTAGGTAATAAGAAAGAGGAAAATGTTGGTTGGAGGAGTGGGTTTCATGCCATTCTGTGATCACGTAATTTACGGAAACAACTATGTTAAGAGTTACAGAGCTAAGAGGTACACAGAGCAGAAACTACTTTCTGCACCCCTAACAGTGGGAAAGGGTCCCTGCTAGGATTCTGGCTGCTGCAGGAAAAGGCACAGATGGCAAAGGGAAATAAATCTAAATATACACAGCTGTTTACAGGTGTGTTGCAGCAGGTTTGGCTGGGTGGCACCCTTGTGTTGGGAGGTGCTTTGTAATTGCTGACTGTGATGTTGAGAGTCAGTAATAAATTTCCATCTTGAATATGCAGTGCCTGCTAGTATAGTTATTTAAATGCATGCAAACCTACTTCTTGAAACCCAGGAGCTGTGCTTTCTGTTCTCTGAAGCATGCAGCTAAGGTACTGTGCCTCTTCTTCTCTGGAAACGCTTTTGTACTGTGAAGATCAATGAAATCCCGATTCCGATTTCAGCACCTGCATGATCCCAACAGCATTTCTATAAATAAGAACCAAATGTGCAGAGACCCTGGGAATTCCGTTAACTAAGGTAGAATTAATGCTCTGTAACTCTCGTTTCCCTTCCTGCAAGCGCACTGGCTTCCTCAGTTACCGCTCTCGTCCATGAGCTGCGTCTATAGGCTTGTTGGCGGGAGAGTAACGTCTGCGTTGGATGCGTGGGTTACAGTACTGCCCGTACCAGGCTGGGCTGTGCTCGTTGTACGCGCACCTTGTCCCACATGGTTGAAATGAACTGGGTTTAGCCTGTGCAATAGCCAGGTAAGAGCAAGCTACGTGTGACGAGAAGCCATCTGCCCGGGATCTTGTCCCCGCAGCAGCCGGTGGCAGGTGCCCGGGCGGGCGCACAGGAGCGGGATGGGGCTGGGCGCTGCTGGGCGTCCTCCCAAGGCTCTGCCTCTGCGCCCAAGGCTCTTGCCCACCTGCAGGTCCCTTCTGTGCATCTTCCACAACCTTCCTTAACTCTGCAGCAGCTTATTTGATTCTGTGAAGGCTTCACCCCTGAAGACATCTGTTGGCCCCGAAATGATTTATGACTAGTGTGCTTTATTTGGGGGAATTGTGGTGGAAGCAGTGGAGAAATGCAGTAGCTCACAGAAACTGGCCAAGCTGATGAACTGCCCAAGTGAAGTGTCCGTGGTCGCTTAAGAAGCCATTGATCCGTGGTGTCCCAAAGCTTGCTGCAGCCTGCTCCTCTGAGAAATGGGGGGAGAGCAAAAGCGACAGCCGGGTGCAGCGGGCCTCGCCTCTCGTCAACGTGGAAAGCATCTCTGCTGCCGGGCGGCCAGGCAGCGCTAGCAGAAGGGTTTTCTCCAGTCTGACCTGAAATGGTTGTTCTAAACTCTAGGTGATGCTATGGAACGTGCGTGTATCTCTGGAGAAATTAAATTTATTCTTGTTGAAGGTCTTGTGTGCTGAATTGCTGATCTTGGGATATGGGGGTTGCCCGAAAGCTTTGGAATGAGAAAGCTTCCTCTAAAAAAGCAAAACAGAATGAGAGCTTGGCAGAATTCAGCTCCCCCCTTCTGGTCCTTGTATTTCTGCTTTGCCATACCGGCAGACGGTGTTGGATGGAGAAGCAGCTCTGAAAAGCGGAGGGTAGTCCTCCGAATACGCGCACTTTTCGTACTCAGGGGATGATCATGTTTAGGATAATTCACCGTCTTCTCCAAATATCTGAAAATGTCAGGTATCTTTTCCTATTTTATTGACGTAGGCATTGTGAGTCCGGGTTGCCAATTTTACACAAACGCTAAAATTTATAATTTTTTAAAAAATATCTTCTGCAATGATATTTTTATTTCATTAAATGTTTTCTCCCTCTCTTTGCTTTGTGAGTAGCTGATGAAACCTGAGAAACAGCAACGGAGAAGAGAGAAGATGAGAACGAAGGTGCCCTCTGGATCAAAGGGAGGAAGAAATGCCGCCTGTGACGAGGATGACCTCAGCCGAGCAGAAGCAGATGTCGCTTGGGAAGGACATGTCCACATCAGGCCCAGGTGTGGCTCCCCCTCTCTTGGCTGAAGCAGCACCTGGAGCCTGTGGAGAGTTGCTGGGAAGGGCCAAAAGGTGAAATTGTGATAGTCCTGTTAATTCTGGGCAGCCGGCGGGGCTGGGGGCAGGTGACCCCCGCTATCTGCAGTTTGCTCTGAAGTACCCTGCTGCTGCAGATTACAGCTTTTGATTTTAGAGTTTCAGACAGTGCACAGCCTTTCTTTAAGCTGCTTAGCGGGGTCTGCGGTTTTTTTTTCCTTTCCGCATTTGCAAGTGGTAGGAAGTTTTGAAGAACATGGTGCAGAGGGGAGGGGAAGGGCTTTGCTGACGCTGGCTCAAAACTTGACTTCCAGAGGTCCGGGGAGAGAGCCTCAGGACTGCGTACTCCCGGGGGAAGGGGGCAGAGATGTATCTGTACCTACATCATATTTCAAGGTATCTTGTCAGGCTCATAAATAATGAATTGTATAGATCTGAGCCTTTCTCTCAAAACAGAACATCTAAATCCGGGCACTCAAAATGTAATTTAAACTTGGAATTTGAAGAGCATCCATAATCCTACCTAATTTTAGATATTAAACTTGCTCCCGCCTGCTTTTCATAATCAGTGGAGGTTACTGGGCGTACTCAGCTCTATTGACTAGAGACCAAGCCTCAGGGCAGTCTGCTCCTAACACCCCCCCCCCCCCGAAAGCAGGTGGCATGAACCTGGGCAGAAAAGGAGAGAGATGTATTTCCAGCTTTTTAAAAAAATTTGTTAGCTCCCCAAAGTTGATGAAAGTAGACTAGTTTCTTTTTTCTTTACTTTTTGCTAATGACGCTTGTGTATTTTTACTCATTGGTTCCCGTATTTTGCTTCAATTCTGCCAGATGATTCACATCAAAAACTCATAGAAACTGGCAGTAAACAACCTACGGTTCATCAGAACAATTCAGTAACTTCTGGGAATCCATTTCAGATTGCTTATACTCCAGCCCCAGGGATGTTCCAGTGCTGCTGCTTTCAAAAATATTGGAAGTCCTTGGGTGCTCTATGTTTTTGTTCTTCAGGTGTCTAAATATGGTGTTTGGAAACGAACAATGACACCCCTTTCCTTTTTAAAGAAAACCTTGCCTCCTGTATCTGGTATCGCTCTGACTCAAACTGTTCACGCTCATTAATTTAGGTGTTGGTACTGGCGTGTATGAAAACAAACAGACGAGTTCGGCATCTTGTGAGTTTGATGGGGGTTTTTACTTAAGCTCGCTTCACCCAACCTCACCAACTCGGTGACCACTGGAAAGTCATGGCACCTAACGATGCTCAGGCACAGCCACCACCACCAGCGAGAGCTGGGAAGCCCCGGGCTGGCCAGAGCCTATGTGGTCTCATTAGAACTCAACTGTCATCATTGCCCAAGAATAATTTAATGGACGTCCATGCGTTTGTGGGCTCTGTTAGTCAGCACGAGGAGGTGTATTGCTGCTCTGTCTGTTTGAAACAGAGCAAGGCACTTCCAAGCAGCAGTTTTTTTTCTCGTCCCCATGTCATCTGTGGATGAAGAGAATGATACGTGTGTACTGTGCAGAAGGGCTTGTGCTTTTCTTGCTGGCAAGATTACTTTCCTCCTGCTTTAGTTCGTTTAAGCACTTTGTCACACTGGTGTTTGGGCCGGTAACATGTCCAGCTTTTTCTTCTTCTGCTCCTGTAAGACCTCCTGGCTTTTTCTTGATGCAAAATGGCTATATGCTGATGCTGGCTCGTGGCACCGACTGACCGAACAGGAGCACATAAAGAGTGATGGCAGGGGAGGGGTTTCCTCTGAAGGTTTTCCTCTCGCTCTYCTCCATCGCCTCAGAGAAAGGTTCCCAAACGTCTCTGCGTGTACAGACAACTATCAACTGTCTGACTTCCCTGTCACCTCCAGTGTGCCTCTCCTAAACGTTCCGTCGGGCTCTGTGAAATGTGGCTGTACGGACTGGACTCGGCTGGTCCTCCTGACCAGGGTCTGCAGCTGGGCTGGCGCTGACCTGTATAAACCAGCCCCCATCAGCGATGCCTTCTCGTGCCCCCTGCCCGCTTACCTGCCCTGCTGTAGTTAGAGGTCTGTGCTGGTATCTGGCACTGAATTATCGGGCAGCAACACCGCCTCTGCAGAAAGAAAATAAAACCRAGCAGGAGCCTTGCATGCAGCTGCGTCGCCTTGCGCTGTGCTGCCAACAACCAGACCCTGGGAGTGGCCGAAAACCTCGTCCCCCTGCCTGGAGGTGTGTGTCCGCCAGCCTGGCCCTGCTGCCGCTGGCTTCAGCTCGGCCCAGGAGACGTAGAATTTTGGTCTGATGATGCAGTGGAAACTTAACTCGGAGCCCTGCCTCGTGCTCTCCGGAGCTGGGGGAGGCGGCTGTGTCTCTTCCTGCCGTTCCCGACCAGGCAGGTCACGCCGGAGCAGCCCCGGACATTGCGGTACCCAAATAACACATAATCCCCAGGAACTGAAGTGGAAAACATTGTGAAAGTTGGAGAGGGATCAGAACCGCAGCTTCCTACGGTGGTGCCTGCGCCTCCGGGCTGTGCTGCAGACCTCAGCCCGAGCCACGCCACGCGCGTGCACCCGGGTGCTCCCCKGCCCCTTCAACCCCCTCGCCCTTTTTCAAAATAGTCCTGATTTTGAACTGCCAACCATGCCCACGTGCCCATATGGAAATAGTGCCCTGGTACTAAGAGAGTAGTATTTCTCTCATCTGGATAATTAATCCCTCGCTTGGCTGTGCAGTTAGACCTTAACGTCACCAAGCTGTTAATCAAACCCTTCTTTCATCTTCCCGTCCATGCAGTTCAGCCTGGCTTGTGATTTGTACAACCCAGTATCAAATACTGCTCAGAAAGCTGCTGGGATTTTTTTCTGTATTTCTTTTTAAATCCACAAACCTCCCTGGTGGTCAGAGATGGGTGGCGATTTCTGTTTTACAGAGGGTCCTATCACCTCTATGACATTAATTTGAATTAATTTGCATAAGGTGTTGAGTAGATTTCTGGGAAGAAGATGATTTGTTCAGGATGGACCTTCAAAAGGAATCACAGAAACTTTCAAGCCCACRTTTCTGCTCTCCCTGGGCTCGTGGAGAGCCGCCTCAGACACGCGTGAGACGGTGCTGTTCRTTAACTGGACTGCGGTCAAAATGAGGTGGTTGTGTAATACAGCAGCTGGGATCAGACGGGTTCCTGCTCCCTCAGGCTTCATGCTCCACAGCAAGTAAGCTCATCAGTGCACCTTTCTGGTTTAGTGTTGGACACTCATAGGTACATTGGGAAGGAGAAGATAACCTTAGAAAATAAAGCAAAAATGCACTGCCGCTCAGCAACTGCTGGCCTTGCTGCCACGCTGCTGAAATACAACGCGTGGGGTTTTTCCCCACTGTTTCTGGGATGTGTGCCGAAAAAAGAAAACTTTGATCGGTCCCATCTTTTCCACAGTTAAAAAGTATGGAAGCTGAACACTTTAGGAACGTTAAATAATAATTCAGCACCAGTTTTCATGCTGTGACAATAAGATACTTTTCTTTCCATCAGCTGAAAGAATCCTGGTTTTCCCTCTGTCTAGAGTAACATTTCTGTTTGTTTGCCTTCGGCGGTTTCCCGTGGAAGAGCCCCAGTGGACCCCTGAAGGGTTCACAGGAGACCTGGAAACTGTCCCCCTCAACGCCACTCCCTTAGTACTTCAGAAAAGGATGGAAAATGGGGAAAAGAAGCAAGACGTGAGAAACCCGTGCAGCTGGATGTTGAAATGACCCAAGCAAGGCTGCTGGACTCGGTTGCTCACGTCTTTTATCAGCAGTAAGAAGTTTGCAGGCAGCTGCTGGGCGAAGGATTCCTGTGGGCAGGCTGAGGCAGAACATCCACTGTCGGTACATATGCTCCGCTTCAAAAATAAATCTGGGTTTTTCCTGAAGCTTACGCTTCAATTCTGAAAATTACCCAAGCATGCTCGTGTTCAGAGTCTCGCTCAACGGTGTCATGTGCTGCCTGTTTCCATGGCCGTCTGTGTACAGTGTGGTTTATTGTTCAACCTCTACGTCACACCACATGGGGCAGTCCGCTCTTTCCACGTGAATTAAGTTATTAATGGAAAAGGTCAGCTGCCAATCATTTATCATGTGAAAAACATCCATTTTGTAAACTTTCTGAAAAAACAGAAGAGTTTAATAAACAACCGGTGCTAGGCGAGCGCCTGTTGCACATTGTTGCTCGGTCCTTGGGATGCAGCAGCGTAGCTGATACGGAGCATCGGGGTCCTGGGAGACAGGACAGCCCTCGGAAGCTGCAGGCTGACAGCGAGAGCCAAGAAGCAGCACGCCGTGAGTGTTCAAGCCAAGGAAACTCCAGCCAGGCTGAGGCAGGCTGAAAGGAAAGATCGCAGTAGGTAGTTGGGTTTTTGCCTTCTTTCAGAGGTGGAGGTACCTGTTACAACGCGTTTGCCACAGTGGCTGTCTCCTTGCCACGGTGCCTCCTGCAAAAACAGAACCGCTGCAAAATACCCAAATATCTCTGCGTGCCTGTGTTTGGCTCGGGGGCTGTTGGGCAGGTCTGCGGTGTGTTGGTTTCTGAGGTCTAAGAGCAGAAGTGCCCCAGGAGGACACGTGCAGTCCTACCGGAGGCATTGGCTGCCCAAAGCCATGGAGCTGCTCAGACCTTTCTCCAGCTCTTTATGACGCACGGAAGGAGATCCCAGCCCCCACTCAGACAAATCTAAAATTCCAGGTTTAGGCATTTTAGGGAAGCCAGAAACAAAAACAGCTTTTAAAAAATGATTAAACAAATTCGTGGCTTAAAACCGTTGGCGGCTGCTTTGCACCGGGTTCAGAGACAACTTCCAGCTCGGGAAATCGCTAAGCACTTACGGCTGGGAAAGGCTGTGGTGGGACAGGCCCTTTGCCAGGCATGCCTCGGTCTCGTTCCTTTCCCTTGCCATCTGTTGTTGGCCACCCTCGAGAAGATGCCGATGGCACAGCTGTCATTACCTAGTAATAAGGCTAACTCCTTGATGTTTGCTGTCCTTAATCCAAATGCTCATCATACTTACGCTGCTGTGGCGTATGGGACAACTGCAGATAGGGTGGGGGTTTTTTTAGCTTTCCCCTTGTAGCTTTTTGCTTATAACTACTTCCTTAGTAAAAGATCATTCATACCGAGACAGGAGGGGTTCATAATCACACTGACTTGGCTTTTTAAAGTACTGAAATGCAAGTAAAGATTTGGCAGACCACAGCTGGCACGTAAAAGTGAGTTGTGAGTAGCCGGCTCAGGGTGAAAGGTTTTGTTTAATCTTGCCTTTGAGAATTTACATCATTTTCAATCTGGCCACTGCATGCAATTTAGCTTGCGTGAAGTCACATCCTTGTTGCAGCAGGTGGTTTTTCATCTCCAGGTACAAGTGCTGTCTTTTGGAAAAGAAAGGAGCTGGGAATTGCCCCTCCTGTGGTGCCTGGTCCCTGTAGGAGCATCCCTACCTGGGAGCACAGCCCCCACAGCCTGCTGCCAAATTGGTGCTTAATAGGGTGCAGAAAGCAAACGCAACCAGGAAGGCCACAGCGTGCCCGCCGGCCAGGTGCTCCCAGGTGCTGAGGAAACCAGGCTCAGGCTCATCTCGTTTAACTGCACCCTCCTGCTTGCTCCAGCTCACTTGAAACCTGGCCGTCTGCAGCTTGTTCCTGAGACCGCAGTGGCCTCAAGAAGGTCCAGGAGCCTCTTTGCATCCTGAAAGGTAGGCTGGCAGCGGCCAAACAAAACCAGAGTAATAATTTTAAAAGTAAAAAAAAAAACCAAAAAAAAAAGTAAATACTGATGCTTTTCAGGGGAGGCTCGGAAAGGCGGTTTCTGTCCTGGGGCTCTTCTTGCTTGTCGTGAGTGGCAAGCAAAACCGGGAACCCTTTAACGCCCCCCTCTCTTCCCTGCCCGCTGTGTTTTAGGCTTGACTTGTTTCCCATGCCCTGGTGAGGTCTTGTAGTCTCTCCGTGGAACAGACCGAGGTTTAAGTCAGAGGAATGTTTCTTACTCTTTCCTAACGCTGCAAATGATCTTATTTAGTGAAAAGGCATGGTTGTGGGTTTTCTCATGCGTTTAGAAACGTTGAGGGATGAAGTTCATGAGCGTTGAGCAAGCTGCTGCTCACTTAGCCCCTTTCCTACAGATTCAGACTTCCTTGCCGCTGCTGCTCCCTTTTCCTGCCCTGATTCACGGAGCGGGGAGCTTTGCCAGTGCCGACTTTGTGATTCGTGGCTACGGCCAGATGACTGGCAAAGAGGGTTGTAGGCAGTTTTTACTAGCTGTATGTAAAACGGCCCCTTCTTCAGAGACCCTGCAGCGTCTCATCTCCGGGCACGTGCTGGCTACCCTCGGGCTAAAGAGCTGCAGGCAGAACCGATGGGGCGGACGGGTTGGGGTCTGCCCCGGCATGGGCTGACCTGCAGTAACGCCTCGGGGGTGCTGCTCCTCGAGCTTTCCAACGCCCCCTCGGGTCGGTGCCCCGGTCCAGAGCCAGTCTCTGCGTGCTGCTTGCGCTGCTGTGGTCTTCTCGCCTCCCATCCCGCAAAAGTCATCGCCTTCGGTAAAATGCCAAGGGAGCCTTTGGGTGCGATGGAAATAATAAATACGCCAAGTAAGGATGAGCATTACAGCCCTCAAGCAAAGAAACCTCATTAGTCTGTGGGTTTGGTTAGGGCTTTGGTTATTTACAGTTCAAGATATTTTTTGGCAGTCTCTCCACACCTCCAGCGTAGCTGTGCTGTAACAAGCGGTTGTGCATTTACAGCGAACACGCTCATAAAATTACAGCAAATGCTTCTTGGTAGGGTGTCTGCGAGCACCCCGTCGTGTTCACGTGTAACAGACAGGCCTGCCAGAAAGACACATTGAATTTTCCTGCTTGAAATGCCCAGCAGGTATCAACGCAATATAAATCTGAATACAAATATTTTCCATAACTTCTGTTTAAAGTACTGGCAAACAATGGAGCGGCTGCAAATTATTATGTATTGAAATTCACACTTGTACTTGAGCAATTTACTGCAGGTCTTATTTTTCTTTAAAAAWTATTTTTATTTTCTCAATAGAAAATTCCCCAAGGAAATCTCCGTGGTAACCAGAAATTATGTTAGGGGTCCTATGAAAACGTACTGCTAGTTTTCATTGACTTCTAGAAAAGACAGTAATTTTAACAGTAAAAAATCCTAATCAGTAGGTATCTTGCAAATGTCTCCAGATGCTGAATTGAAGGGCTACGTTGCTTTAAAAAGCAGAATTTTAAGGGGGGAATAGCATGAAGAAATGATGCTACTACGATAGGCCAAAGGTATTTGGAAAATGATTGGAGCTTTTAATTTGATGTGTAAGCACTGATGGATTAAAAGTGAAATAACTTATGACTATTGATGTAAGTGCTCAAAAAGAAAAATCTCCGAGTGTCAAAATTAAGGCTGAATGGATGAGCTCGCAGTTTCCAATCTTAGAGGGCAGCGTGAGTAATGAATTAAAAATGTCTGATTTATAGAGATTGCAGTTCTCGGCGGATCCCTGTTGGAAACATTGGCTGCAGCTCTCTATTCCACATTAGTGGCTGCATGACGACGGGTTTTGGTCTCAAAATCATTTACCGCACTTCACTAAAATCCACCTCCGTGTAGTTTTCCCGTAAACCAGTGTGGCTTTTAGTCCGTTTTAAAGCACACTTTAATACCATGCTAAAATGAAGTTTTCCAAGGCTGGATAGTGGTGCAGAGAAAAACTCTGGCACGCTTTAGGGCATGCAATTGAAACGGCAAAGAGGAGCCAGAGCCCCCGGAGCAGACTCGTCCCCTCTTCCCTCACCAGCGCTACCTCCTCTCTGGTCTCCGGTCTGCTGGGCTCAATAAGCTGATTTCTTCTAATCCTTCCTTAAAGCTGGCCCCCTGTTCTCTTGTTTATCCAGAGAGGTTGTTAGGGTTTTTTTGCATCTTCTCTGCTGGGAATATAGATCTGGTGGCAACACTTCTGTCAAAGCTTCTTCCATCGGCGATGGCTCTCAGCCGCATGGGAGTTGTTACTTGGGAACATTTGGCTGGCAGAAATCCTGCCTCAGCTGAGAGTTAAACGAAAATGCTTTTTTGCACTTGCAAAATGCACTTCCCATTCTGATGACAGATGACTTTCCGCTTCCAGACTGCTGTATTTCAGTAAAAAAAGAATGTCACAAGTTCTGTGACAACTGCTTGTTCCAAAATATCTTGCAGGGGAAACCRTCCAATTCCTTACAACAGACAGGCATTCTGGTTTCCTGCAGTTTGCCTTCTGAAGACAAACCCCAGGTAAGCAGCATCATCGCTCCTTCCGTCGGCGCCCGTGCTGAGCTCCCCTGCCTGCCAGCGCCGGTCCCTGAACACGGTGCCCTCGCTCCGCTGCCCGGGCAGGAGCCGGCAGCGTCCCCTCCACCTGCCTGGCACGCTGCGCTTTCCCAAAGGACTGTGAAACACGGGGGCTTTAGAACGGCACGTAATAGCGTCTGGAGTGCTCGTGGCTGGGAGCAGCAGAGGACTCTCCCGCTGACYGGTGCAAGTGGGGAGCTGTGAAGGTCCTTCCCCGTGGTAATAAGGAAAGTTTGCAGAGTGAAAGCAACTCTGCTTTGGCAGCGGCGCAGAGAGCGGTGCTGGCAGAAGCAACTCAAAGCTGAAGTCTTTTAAAGGTATTTACAGAAAGTCTTAGCAAACTTCCGTGCAAGGAGAGTTATGTAGGGAGGAGAGACTCTGGACCCGAGCTTGCTCAAGGCAAGCTGATGAAGCACTTTGCCTACTTCACAGCTGGTAACGTAGCCGGCTGCTCCCCCCGCCCCGGCACCGGCAGGAGGAGAGCCGTGCCCAGCCTTCGCCCCCAGCCCCGCTCGCGCTCCAGGGCGGCCCGGTCCCTGCGGAGGCGGCACCCGCCGGGCTGCGCAGCTGGAGCGGGGGATGCAGGGCTGCGGCCAGGAGCTGTCGGCATCGCCCACCACCACCGAAACTCGCTATCCCGCCCCATTGGATGCTATTTGAATGCGGCTTTGTGAAACGAATAGAGACAACTGCAGAGGAGTGATTTAGGATGGAGAAAGGTGGATCCTCCAGTGTGGCCTCCACGAATCCCTGCTGTGCCTCCTTGCCTGCGAATGGCTGTCGCGTGGGATGCTTCCAGAATAAAAATAGGTAAATACAGCAGCGAGGGAGAACCCCAGGGAAGGAGGAGCTATTTCAGGTGACAGACAACACCAGAGAAAATGAATACGATCTGACCACAAAGTGTTTCGGCTGGAAATCAGAAGAAGGTTTTTCAGTGTTGAGGCTCTGGGGCAGCCCCCGAAGGGGAAGCGTGGCAAGATGCCCGCCCACGTGGCAGCGCACCTCTGTCCTCTCGTGCGAGGAGCCGCCTGGCACAGGAGGCAGCGTGGCAGGGCAGGGGGTGGTGGCTGGCAGAGCCCTTCTGCTCCTCGGGAGCGAGGGAGGCACTGGCTTGTCACCGGGGTAAATGAACAAGTTACATTAACGTCAACAAGCTCACAATGCAGGGTGACATCGGCCCATCCCCAGCACAGATCATCTGGATGGGGCATGTCACCCCAGCCAAGCGGTGTCCCGTGTGATTTCGGAGCTGGGACGGGAGGCTGAGGTGTCTGGGGAAGCACGCCGGGACCGYGGCGCTTGGGTCAAACAGAAACCCGTCTGCGTTGTCTGCCGTGGCTTCTCCTTGATTGATTCATCGATCAATCCAGATGATGCCCTTTTTAATGTTGTAGAAGGCATTAAACGATGTGAAGGCTGAAACGGGAAGCTGAAGGTATTCGTCAGGGACATCCTTGGTTTTTGGAGAGATCAGTTCTGGAGCCGGGCTGCAGCAGCCGTCCCGCGGAGCTGCCTGGCTCCAGCGCAGGTTCGTTTGCCTTCGCTCCCAGCTTTCCGCTCTGCCTCGGGCTGCGGCTGGAGATGCGGGAGCCAGCGAGAGCACAGTGCAAAGAGGGAATTGTCAGGATTGGGCTTGTGCAGCAAAGCCATGGCCGTGCTCTTAGCAGCACGCCTGCATCAGCAGCTGTCACTGCGCATCTCTTGGCTATGCCGCTACTTGCTTTTACGTATTTTTGCCCAGATCACTACTGGAGATAAATGTCACTGATGTGGATTTGATCACCTCTGTGCATCACTTCTCTTGGACTCCCCTCAAGGCGCCCGGAGGCTGCGCGTGCCAGGTGGAGCGCGCAGGGTTGTCCCTTCCCCTTTCACGGAGCTTGCGAAGGGGCACAGCAGATCAAAGGGGGTGGCACTGTGAAACGAGCAGCAGGCTCGGGGTGCAGCTGTGTGGAGGCTGTGGCACTCCATCGGGACTTGGCAGGGCTGGCTGCAAACACCTTCTCGGCCAGGTACCGGCAGGCTGGTGTCTCCCCGGTTTGCTTTGTCTGTCCCATGGGAGCTGGGTTCCCCAAAACTAGCCGCCAAGGGAGGCGGAGGCTGTGCTGCTGGCGCTGTGAGGTGGGTTCTCACTGCGAAGCGCAGAATCAGTAGTGCCGGGTAAACCTTTACAACTGAAGGCAGGGTTTAAACTCGTGGTAGCAAAGGTGATGTGCCCCAGCCCTGCGGTGAGCGGCTGACCCGGCTGGGAGCGGGCAGCCATGGGCAGGAGCACTGCAGAGCCCGCTCCTCTCCAGCACCCTTTGGAGTCACTTGTTAGAAAAATCTTTCTTTCCCACTGCTGGCTCTTGCCGTGTCCCAGCTTAGGACTGGGGGAAGCTTTTAATGTTCGTTCCCATCATCTCTGCTCCTTTGGTCTCGAGATGCTTGCGAGACAGAGCCTGTGCAGTGAGTCGGTCCCACGGCCGGTGGGGCTAAGGGGTGCGATATTTACTTCAGGTGTCGGACCTAACTTAGAATGCCTGGACAAGTGGTGCCACTGAGTGTTTTGGAGTTCTCTGCTCGAGAATAAAATGCTCTTTCCTTCGAAGCGCAGCGGTGGGCGGGTGGGTGTGGTCTGGTCCAACAGGGTAGAGGAGACTATGCCTGAATCACTCCGTCTGCCTCTCTCGCATCCTTTCCTGGGCCTTTTCCCCCAGTCATTCTAATGCTTCTGGCTGAAATAAAGTCAGCTCGTGTCAAAGCACGAGGTGTTTGCAGAGGCAGGAATCCAAATTTCTGTAACAGTTGATAACAAAGTCACAGAATAACAGGTGTAAAGGGACTTTTGAAGGACTCTGGCCCAACATCTGCTCAAAACAGGGGCAGCTGAGATCAATTTAATGACAAGCCACAAGTTTTTTTACCTACGTGGGGGCTGCACAGGAGTATTTAGTGTGCCATCCCTGGCCACCTCTTGGGGACCGCCTGGCATTGCCCTCACGGTCTGCGGGAAGTGCTGGGGACATCCCGTAAATGTCGTATTTTCCTCTTGCCTGCAAATGAAACGAGTCAGTTGTCATCATTTGCTTAACTGAGGATGGGCTGGGTATGTTCTCAGTCCTTTCCTCGTTTCCCATTCTGTGGCTGAGAACGTTCCCCCCATGTTGGGGCATTCACCTAAGCTGCTGGGGGGACCTGGCCTCTTGTGTCAGCAGCAAGGTGGGATAGGGAGGCCAAAATATTTAGTCTTTGAAATGTATGGACAAAATGTCTGGATGTGGTTTTTTTAAATTGTTGTTGCTTTTTTTTCCCCCCTTTTCTTTTTTTGCCTTTTTTCCTCCAAAGAGCTATTCTGCTTCTATCCTTGTATTTTTGCTCTCTTGTTCTGAGCTGGTGAAACAGGTTTTTATCTCTGCTGTCTGTGTGGGTGTTGTGGGTTTTTGTATACTTCAACTGAAAAGCTTCACCCCTAAAGATAAGAGTGTCCTTAACTAGCAATGAATTAATATAATTTTCCTGCTGCACTTCTTGTCAGGAGGCCTGACGGTGGTTTCCAGGCCCAGCGCCGTATTTTGTGGGGTGGAAGCACAGCCTGCTTGGCTGCTTGTGGCTCGGCTCGTCCCTACGCTCAGTGCCGAGGAGAGGACGGAGGGGGCCGGGGCCGTGCGGGACAGCGGTAGCTGGGAAGCTGGACAGGCAGTAAACCCCTTCTTGAAATGCTTGTGCCCCTTCCGGACCCCTAAATGCCCCAGACCCCGGCAGATAAACTGCTTGCCTGAATAACAGCGTATTGACGCACCTCAGAGGCCGTATAGAGGCTGCAACGTGTGTTTGGGCAGCGTGGCTCTCTTGAATACTGTCTTCCTAAGGGAGAATTTTGGGTGAAACTTTGGGGGAGGAGGGGAGTTGGGTGTTCTGGTGTGGATGTTTGGGGTTTGATTTTCCAGAAACAGACACCAGGAGAAGCTGAGGACACCAGCCGGTGCCTCTTGACAGTCCCGCAGGGGAAGGAGTCGGAGAGGAACTCTTCAAAAGCGCCGACATACTGTTAGCCCGGACTGAAATGTTGCCGTTCCAAGGGTTTTGCTGCTGATTTGTAGAAACGTATGTTTGACTGGGTATCATTTTACCAYGCGTTTTTCTAAGGTACCATTTTAACAGATGTGGCTACGCATTCTGCCGGGATTATTTTCCAAATAGTCTTCCTCATCTCTTAAAAACTGCTTGCACAGTGGCTTTTTAAAATGATTTGGTGTAGGAAAATGAGGTCCAGCTCTTTCTTTTGGTGGCCAGAAGGACAGACTACTTCTGTAACGTTCAGCTTCCTAGCCAGCAGTTGTCTGTCCGCAGCCTGTGCTTTTTGCCACTGCCTTTATGAAGCGTTGCTCTGAGTTGGTGCACTCGTGACCCCGGGAGCTGCGGGATGCTCTGGTGGGTGCTGGCCGTGGCGAGTTGTGCTGCTCGTGGGGGTGGTTACGGGCCAGGGCTGAGGGGCCGCACCGCTGCTTTGAGGGAGGCTGGGGTCTGTCGTCCCTGGGGTGCATGCGATGGATGGTGGGGTTCAGCAGGAGCATAGAAAAGCCCCAAACCGGTACAGGCTGAACTGGGATAAACACTGTGCAAAAAAGAACTGATTTATTTTTCACCAAATGAAAAGTGCCATCTGCTACAAAGCAGAGTATTTTGAACCTCTGTGTTTAAAAATGTATGAAATGAAAATACCTAACTCGCGTGTTCTTTTAGTAAAACAATTAAAATTGTTTGAAGATGTTGTGGCAGTATGGCTTAACCTTTCAAATATTGCTCTGGCCTTTTTTTGGTTGTGGTTGGGTTTTTTGGCTTTTTTTTTTTTTCCCCCCCTCTCCTGCTTTGTTATCTTATTGAACGATTGTATGAAATCAATGGTGTAATTGAAACTTTTTTGGTTGGTCGAATCAGCTTTAAGAGCAGCTTTGGCTAACAGCATCTTTCTAAGCAGTCTTGCATAGATGTGGCTGGGAAGTAGGAGACTTCTGACAGTGTGATAAATGCTTTCTGTGTCCAAAGAAGTAGTGCTGGGTGAAGATGTATCAGGAAATATTTAAAACTTACCAGGGAAAATTTTCCTTCATTTCTCTGCTTTTTGCTGGTATCAGTGAAGACCCAGGGCATCATCTCTAATTTTTCCTGTATTGATGAGGATTATTGAGGCAATTTGCTCTCAGGCTAAACCTGATGCAGGACCAATTTGCCCTGCCTGCACAGGYGTTCATGCCAGTGACCGTCCTGACCCCTGCGTGCGTTATCTTCTTGGTCTCGAGATGCAAAGAAGGAGCAATTCAAAGCAACTTGCTGATATGTCTCATTTTAGCCGGGGYGTCTCTGTCAGATCTCGAAGATTATCTGTTTCCTGTAACACGGGGGAGATTTCATACAGCTCTCCTGCAGCTCTCGCCTGTCTGCTTACCGAGGAATTAATGTCAGCAARTGGCTTTTACCCCAGCTCTTCACAGCCCTCTGGGGATGCTCCCATCAGCTCACCCGTGCAAGATGCTTTTGGGAAGCAGCCACCTCCCGATCTGAAGGGTCACCCTTGACCCGCCGGCACCCGACCTGCGGAGGTACTCGTTAAACCGCAGACCCCGTTAAACGTCCCCTGCCGTCCTCCCGGCCACCTCCCTAGCAAACGGAGGCAGCGGGCAGCACAGAAGCCGCTCTGGGCTGGTGGGGATGCTTCCTCCCGTGCGAGGGTACGCCTGGGAAGGAGAGGGCGTACCTGCTGCTCGCTGTCCCCATTCGGCATCACCCAAAGGGCATCCAAATTTAGGTACTTGCTGCAGGGCCTGCAGCTTTGTGCTAGGGGCGGCAAGGCGGGAGAGGGCAGAGAAGCTGTAGGGCATCTCCTGCCCTGCACTCCGTTTTCAGCTCCTCTCCTCCCAGGTGAGCTATAAGGCCCCGTGGCTGGTGCCAGCCCGCGGGACTTTAACTCTCGTCTTTCAAGTGAAGCGGAGCAAAACCGCACGTGGCTTTGGGGATGGGGGGTGTCTCAGGGTTTGTGTTTCCTCTGTTCTCCCCTCCTCACAAGCCTCAGCACTTCTCCCTTTCTCCAGACAGGGTGGCTTACGTGAGCAAACAGAAATAAATCTTAGCTGGAGCTTTGGATTTTTATCCCTCCCTTCAGGGCCAGACTTGTTTGGGTCTCTCCTGTGCGTTGCATGATTGACTCAAATTAAGGGTTGAAGGCAGGGAATGATGAATGATCCCCAGGGAATAAGAGTTTGAGCTGGAAACAACTTGATCATCCGGTGCAGTTTGCCCTCGGTCGCTGTTCTCCTGGCTGCGTGTGTGAATACTTGGTGTGCCTGGGGCCTCGG
This sequence comes from Phoebastria nigripes, assembly GCA_035582835.1. NCBI lineage: Eukaryota > Metazoa > Chordata > Aves > Procellariiformes > Diomedeidae > Phoebastria > Phoebastria nigripes. The sequence goes on from JAYKAV010003210.1 coordinate 2,575,349, forward strand.
GCGGGTGCGAGGCGCTGGAGCGGGTCTGGGGCACAGAGCTCCGTCGCAGCGTGGAGACCATCTGCAGCCTGTGCTCTGGCCACCGTGGCTGCCCGGTCCTGGCATTGCCTTTGGTGGCCCTGGCTGCAAACGCAGAGACAAAAGAAACTGCTGGGTTTGCAGAGCATTTCTGAGTCTAGGAGCTGGCAGCTTCCCATCTGAGGGGGAAGGAACCCAATCCTGCCCGCCCTTGCAGGCAGATCCTCAGGTAGGAAAAGCAGCAAAGTCTTCTCTTTCTCTTCACTTTTTAGGCTGGTTCTTGCATGAGACAGAGCTCATTAGCACATTTGTGTTATGAAATGGACCTGTGCCTTTGACGAGGCTCTTGCATTTCACTGCTGGATGGGCTGTACACCACGCACTGTATAAAAATTAAAAAAAAAAAAAAGATAAAAAAGCAACCGTGCTGAACTTGATGGCTTGCCCTAGCCTGACCTTAGGGCAAGGGACTGGAGAGAAAAGAGTTTGCCTGGTGATGAAATCGTGCAGTAATTACAACGGGGATCTCCAAAGAGCAGCTATTGCAGTTTTCAGATGCAGTGCTCCCATTGACATTCCTTTGTTTGGTTTCCAGACCTGAACAAATCTCTCGGTAGGCACTTTTGAAGCGAACAAAAAAAAAAAAAAATTATCTCTGATTGGATCACTTGCTGTATTAGAGAGTATATTTATACTGTGCCAGGAGATAGCAAGGCAGTCTTTCTTCTCGCTTGTTCTCCCCACAATTTCCTCCAACCCTTTGAAGTGTGAGGTTTATTCTAGGTAAATAGCAAAAGCTCTCCAAAGTGTACCCTGCCTTTTTCCCTTGTTAGCAAAAGAAACCGACGCTCCTGAGAGCTGAAGAATTTAACCTTGCCAGACTCGGGAGAGACCCAGCTTGTCCCCTCACCAACCYCAAGACTACCTGCCGCGGGTAACCCTCCCTCTGGGCTGGAGCAAGGCTCTGAGCGCTCGGCCGCAGGCAGGGCAGTGCTGGTGCTTAGGGACCCCGGTAAGTGCCAGCTGGGGGAAAGCCCCCCAGGGCACCCCAGAGCGAGCGTTTCCCACAGAGACGGCACGAGGCTGCAAACCTGTGCTGTTGTGCACTTCCCCACTTCTCACTACCTTATTCTTAACACTTCTCGGCATTGCTTTTGTCTTGTATTTTCCTGCGCTCGGAATAATCGCYGGTACACGCAGTCAAATCAACTATGGATTACAGTAATTTGGAGGTGAAAGGCTTTTGGATGCTTGCTTCGATTACGTTGTATGCGAGGAGGGAACAAAACTCTCATTTAAACATGGTGCAATAGAAACAAACATGGCCGCGAGAATGGGGAAGCAGCGCGCTGGGGAAGCAGCCCTGGAAAGCAATCCATTAAATTGGATCCCATTGCTTTTTGCATTCAGTTTAATGGGCAGCACTGGAGCTGGACCACCACCACTGTTGTCTAAAAATACCTCGAGAACACATCTCAGGTTGATATTTCAGTGAGTCACCCTTCCCCACAAAAGGGCTTAAGGAAAACTTTGTGCATTGATGGAAATGACTCTCATCTCCTCAAGCGCAGCAGTGATTTGAAAAAGAAAGAGCAAGCTTTATTCACATGTGCAGGACAGCCGTTTTTAGAAAGCAGCAGGGAGCAGGTGGGGCTTGGTCATCCCATCGCGTCCGTCCCCGCTGCCCGAGACCGGCTGTTACCCGGGGACCTCTGTCCCCACTGCGGTCCGTGCCATAAATAGCCAGGCTTTCTCATCAGGTGCTGTAGGAGGCTTCAGGTTCACTGGGCAATAGGAGCTCTAGTAACTTCTAAAGCTGTTCCCAAATTTCTGGGGGGAAAAAAGTAGCATGCAGGCAGGATGAGGGAAAGCACTAAGTGGCACATCGTTGCGAGGCAAATTGCTAAAACCCTAATCTGGAGCCACGGTAGGTTAAACACTGGCTGTCTCCTCCAACATCGAGACATGAGTCACTGCTCGGGTTCACGCGAGGTCCCAGCGCTGCTTTGGGGGATTGCGCTTGTAAAGATGAGTATATACAGCTATTAATATTTGTTCTAGGAGCAGGGAAACAAACAAACAAGCCCAATCCAGCAGAAACAATGCTCACCACAGTCACAGCCTCTCCTGCAGACTTTTTTGGTGGAGGGTTTTCAGTCCAGATGATGCCTCCCTGAGCACAAGCAGCCTGGAGATCACACTGTCCTCCAGGCAGGGAAGCTCCTGGGACAGCCTGTCCCGGATCCGGAGCAAGGCTCCTCGTGCTGCCCGGCAGATGGGCCTCCTCCACAGGCAAGTGGGGATTTGAAGTGGAGGCTTAAGCTCTGTTTATGCTGACAAAAAAAATAGCGCTGCTTTCCTGTGCCGAATAATGAATGTCCAGTGATCCCAAGGGAGGCTCCTGACTGGTGCCAAAGAGGCTGTGAGTAAGTTGCACGTTTTCCTAAAGCTCTCCCACAGACCGTAAGGAACAGCTTTGGGGACAGGCAGGGTGATGCCTGCCGAAGTCAGGTAACCCCATCTCCTCCTGTTTCGTTGCTGTGCCTCCCACCCAGGAGCTCACGGCCTGAAAAATCTGCTGTTTGAGTGTTAATAATACCTTTGGGAACAGTAAGTTTTCAGTATCGCTTCCAGCTTCTCACAAGGTCTGTTTTTAAGCCTGGTACCTTGATGCCGTGCTCAACCTCTGCCCAGCAGAAGCAGTGCTGGCTTAGAAAGCGGCGTGTTCCTGCGGTTCAGTTTTGGTCCAGCGTCAGCAGGCAGCGAGAGAAATACGATCTAAGGGACGCAGATGCCGGAAAGGGTATCTGAGTTGTTATCTGCATCTGCAGAGCTGTGCTTGCTCCCAGCCACAAAGGAAAGTGGAAGACATCCTCCGAGGGCTTTGGCAGGACACGGCCGTCGTCTCCTGTCACCGTTCCTTCGGCTTGAGCTGCCTGGGTTGTTCTTGGCAGCAGGTTCCCCAACCGGAGATGTTGAGCTGTATAACAGGGCTGTAATTCTTCAGATTTACGTGCGTATTCTTTCTGTGTGCCTGTGGTGCGAAACACCCTAGACAGCTTTGAAATTAAGAGTATAATTTGTTGTGCTATTCAGGTCACTTTCTGACATTACTTCAGTTCCTCAGAGTTTAATAGGGGTTACATTCCTTTTCCAAGTACTTCCAAAATGAAACACTGCTGTTTTCTATGAATTTTTATTGTGGTTCGGAAAAGAATGGGATGGGTTGGGATCTTGCTTGAGGCATTTTGTTAGGCATGAGGAGAGAAGGTTTATAAACGAAAGGACCGTGAGGTGCTGGAATAAAGCTTGTGGCAGATTTTAAGAGCAAATTAAGTAATTCTTTGCAAACATTAGGATATAGTTACCCTTGCCTTCAGGCAAGAGGATGCATGGGTCCCACCTCATCCTCTCCTCTGTGACTCCAGCTAGGTGTAGAAAATCCCTGGTTGCATTCATAACCATGCTAGCAAGAAGCCATAGCAGCAAACCTTTTAATTTACATGCAGAGTTCTGGAAAATTGTGCATCAACTGATGAGATGGTACAGGGCACACAGAGGTATGAAAAATGAAATGAAAACACAAGASCTGATAAATCTTTTCCTGGTTTATCTGCCAAAAGAGAAGGGAAACCGCAGGCCCCGCTTTTGCATGCGGATTTCTTCTCCGTGCTGACTCTGTCAGCTATTCTAGACAGAGCGCCGGCATCCCAGCAAGGGTACCAGCCTCCTGAGCATGCCGACTGTTTCTAGCATCTGTCCCCACTGCCTCTTCTACTGAGCAAATGGGAAGGAGAACTCGTTGTGTTGTCCAAAGTACAGAGAGGTCTCTCTGTGCTCTCGAGGGGTCCCGCAAGGGAATTCCTCCATCCCCCTGGAAGTGCTGCCTGCTGAACGGAGACCTGGGCTGGAAGCATTTGGGCTTCTCTGAGCGCCTGGGGAGCAAACCTGTGAGCGTGGGCGCTGGGGGGGCTGGGGTCGTGGTGCTCTGCCACTGCTTCGGGGCTCTGGAGTACATCGTGACGCCCCCCGCACGCCTGCTTCCGCGTCCTGGCAGGCAGAACAGGCGGGTGCCTGGAGACGTGTCCTGACTGCAGGGGGAGAAAAACACGTCTCCCTGCCTGCTCCTCCTCCTGGGAAATGCCAGCAAACAAGCACGCGATGCAGGGAGGTGAGCCGTTTGCGGGTTTGAAACAACTTTTGGATGAAATTCTGTTGTAGGAACGTTGGGCGAAACACGGAGAAAGAGCAAAGTTCTTGTCCTGAATGAGAAAGGTGCTTGGGAGCAGCTGTAAGGGGTGACAGCTCTTCAGCGGTGATGAGGCCAGGCTCTTTCTGTTGGGACTGCTGGTTTGTGTCTGCCCCGCGAGAACAGCTCGGTCGTTCTGCTGGGTCCTCGTTCAGGAAAATCCTTAGGCAGGTCATCAAGCCTGGTGAGGAGTCTCCATGAGGACAACCTCTGCATGCACAAGTGCTTTCCTGAAGAGGGAAATTTCCCTCCTGTGCATGATAAAAATCCCTTTTCGGAGCACCGTGCCTCTCCCAAGAGCCGGGCTGTGGGCAGGCAGCCTGCCAGGACTGGGCTCTGCCTGCGGCTGGCAGGTAGGGAAGGGGCGGGCAGAGCTTGCCTGCTTCTGGCAAACAAACATCCCGAGCCTGAGCAACGCTCTGAGTCTGTTAAATCTCCATTTTTCCAGTGGAAAATCGTTCTACTGGGAAAACTCTTGACCGTTGTCAAGAGCCTCTGGTCTGCGTAGAAATCGCCTCCCTGCGCACGGAGGAGGAGGAGCGGCGGGTGGCCGGGGTGTGCCGGCTCCCTCCTACTGACGGGCAAAGCCCAAACCTTTGGTGGCTGCCTGTGAAAGAGCAGCTAACGGCTTTCAAGGGCAAGGCCGCTGCCGGCTATGCGGCGTTCCTCCTCCCCCACTGAGTCGGTCCTGTTGATGCGAGCAGGAGGAGCTCCTGCTCGGTGGGTCTGCTGTGGCCCTGGAGCTGGGCGTGCAGGGCTTGCGTTGCAAGGGCTCCGCAAGCTCCYGTGCGGCGGCGGCGGTGGTGGGCACCGCCCGCACCTGGACGCCCACCCGCTGGCTGCCCGCGCCTGCGGTGGACGGGACGCTGTCCAGGCCCGGCGGAGAGCCGCCAAAAGGGGGAAGAGCAGAGCTCCAGCCCGTTTAAAACCGTGGCAGCAGCCTCGCGCAGCAGTGCCTGCCGAGAAGGGAAGGGGGGGGCAGACAGGGAGGCTCCAGCTCCCAAACGGCCTGTCACGCCGGGGTGAAGGATGGGCTCGGCTCGACCTCCACAAACGGCATCTGCGTCGTCTGCCTCAAACGCTGCCAGCGCTCCCTGCCTGATCTGCCAGATGAAAGGCAGCAACTGCTCCTCTCCTCCTGGTGACTGATGACCAGCCACGAGAGCCTGCGAACAGGGCGGGCTTCTGCTCGAAGGCCAGCGTTCAACGYGCCGTAACTCCGCCGGCAGCGTGTTTGAGAGCTTTGTCAGCAGAGAGTGGATTTTGGTGATTCAGGGCAGCCACGCCACTTGACGCAGCTTCCTACCCGTCCCTGGTGCTCCTCTGGCTTCGCAGAGACTTAAGTACAAAAACTTCCAAACTACCGATGGCGTGCGCAGCGGTACCCAGAACAGCCCTTCCTACAGCYGCTCTCCCTCAGCAGCGTGGAAAGCTGCACCGAGAGCCTGCCGCTCGGAGAAGGTGTCAGATGGGGGCCTGAGGCCAAGCATTTTGCTAACAGTTTATCGGGACAGCTCTGGAAGTTGCCTCCTGAGTGTCCCTGTATGTTTCAGCCTATATATATAAAATTTGTTATAAATAATATACGTACATATATATATATTTTTTTTTTTTTAGCCCACGTAAGCCCCACAGTTTTGCGCAGTGTTTTTCCCTAGCCTGCTGCAGGGGATCCAAAGCAACCCGACAGAATGACTTTTCCCTTGGTCTCGGTTACTAAGCCAAAGCGTTGGGGTTACTGTACCCAGATAAGGATGCGGTCTGAGAGTCCCGCTGCGAGGTCGCGGTGGGGAAGGTGGCACAGACGGGGAAGGGAGATGCCTGCGCAGGCACCGTGCTGCTGAGGCACCCTCCCAGCGGCTTCGGTCCCTGCTCTGTTCTCTCCCCCCCGCTCCCCTCTGCCTGGGAGCGAAGGGATGAGCCCGGGGAGGGCTCGTACGTCAGACCCTTCGGACAGCGCCGCAGCCCGGGCACGGCCTGCAGAGATCGTTAGTGTGAAATAAGGGGCCAGCACATACAAATGCGGCAAGTGTGCAAAATGTATTGGAAATAACCTTATGAGGTAGGCTTGCTTTGGAGCAGAGTTAGCATACGGATCTGGTTACTTATTTGGCCTGCTCCCTGTGCTCCCAAGCAGTAGGAATGTAGTTTGTTCTTTTTAGCAGGGTATAAACATTTATGCTCTCCTTTCTGACCCTATCACTTTGATCTCCTCCATAGACCTTTCCAGCGATGCCTACTGGCAATGGAAAAATGCATTACCCTGAGCTAATTTGTTTTTCCTTTATATACAAGTGCATTAAGTCTTGGGAAATCGGACAGCGAAGTGGGATTGAGGAGCTGCAGGGCAGATCGGTGCATCCGTAACACCGTAACGAGGTTGTCGGTGCACGTTTGTGACGGGAGATGGTGGAGATTTTGGGTCATGATACGTCTACTTCTGAACGGGATTTGCTTACTCTTCTTCGGTGCTAAATGGGTTTTGCCATCAGCAAAACAAACAAAAAAGGTGTCTAAGTGCTTTGCCCTTTCTGAGGGCTGTTTTACATGAGTAGAGGAGATTAAGAGGAAACGAGAAACTTATGAAAATTTATAAGCATAATTCACGGGGCCAAACTGTGAGTGAGCATAAATCAGTTGCTYCTTTTCTGGATTCATTCTGTCTCACTTTTGAGCAGTAAAATTTTTGTCTCGCAGTTGTTTGTTTTTTGTTGTTTTTTTTTTTTTTTTTCTCACTTTTGAGCAGTAAAATTTTTGTCTCGCAGTTGTTTGTTTTTTGTTGTTTTTTTTTTTTTTTTT
>JAYKAV010003210.1:2582458-2601368 GCA_035582835.1 Phoebastria nigripes
TTTTTTTTTTTTTTTTTCCTTTTTATTTTCCTATGTGTGTAGTGCTGGACCCTGCATTACGGTGAGCAAGCAGGTGTGCTTACATTTCCTGAACCTGCTCTGCGTGCTCGTCACCAGCCCAAAAGGTGCTCCAGAGAGCCCCAAGAGGGGCATCACCCGGGGTCCCCACCGGCACCCGCCTGGTGGCACCCGCCTCGGCAGCGCTGGTCGCAAGGGCAGCGGCAGGGCTGTCCCGACGGATGGCTCTGACCTGCGGGCTGTGGCCAGGCAGGCAGGGCTCTCCCCGCGCCGGGAGGCGTTGATGCGTGGCTTGCTCCTGTTCTACTGGCCGTCACAATGCGCTGAGCCACAGGCTTGCTGTTTCCTTAGTGACTGAAGAACGGAAAAAAGGCACGGGGAGGATTTTATTTTTTAAAGCGTAGAAGTCCGGTGCCAGCATGGCTAATTGTGTTGCTAACTGGCTGCAGCAGGCAGCAGCTTTCCTTAGCACAGAGAGCGTGGTCTAAATTCCCACCTGAGAGCAGGACGCAGGTTGACCCCCTGAGAGACGAGTGTGAGTTTGGCAGCTGGGGAGGTAAGAGAGAGTGACCGATTCCTGCACCCGTTAGAAGTCATTCATTTCCTCCAGCTAACTTCAGAGGTAATTAAAATACCCTTCCATCTTCAGCTGCCTTAAATCCACAGGAAAAACCTAACGTGCAGTATCTGATGGCTGGAGCCGTGCTCAGGCCAGGCGTGCCGGCGGCTGACCCGATTAGCAGAGGAGCCCTTGGCTGTCCTGGGTTTGGACACACTGCACTGCACGCTGTATTTTGCTTCTGAAATGCCTGCACGGGCGTATGAGTTAAAGACCTATTCCTGCATGCAACTCCCTCGTACGCGCAGCGGCAATCATTTGCAGCACAAGAAGTCTCAATTTATCATCGCACTGAAACACTTTGCAGGGCTCCTCTTGCACATATGCCACATGACACGGCATTCAGGCAACCTTTCTTTTTTCTTTGGTTTTGTTGCCCTCAAATTGGATATTTATGCATTTAAAATATCACAAACAAGTTGGCAGTATATCGCAGCTTTGCCTTTGTTTCTTGATGGGTAACTTCCCCCCCCTCCCCCCATTAGGAAAAAGGTAGCACTAGTAAGACTCCATTCCTGTATGTGATTTGAAATTAGTGTCCCTGCTCCCCTGGATAATGCCGGAATACAAAGTACGACTAATCCCTGTTTTGCGTGGGATCCGGCCTCCTGGTGCCAAGGGGAGCTCAGAAATTCTCTAGCCAGGTCTGAAGGCATCAGTTGGGCACCTCTGTACRGGACAAAGCTCCAGGGAGACCTCTGGAAAAGGTATGCTCAAATGCCGCRAAACTACGAGAATATCCTAATGCTGAAAACTTGACAGCAGCTGTACGTTTCAGGACATCTTTTGATCGCTTCACCCTCTCGCTGGTCAGCTCTCCAAAGGGCAATCCACCGTTTCTTTTCTATTTTGTTACAAAAGTAATAGAAAAGGGTTTGTTCCTTGCATCGTTTGTATTGCAAGTAACTTGAGGTTGCAAGTACATGATCGCTCACTTGGAACTCGCTTTGACTCATTGCAGTCAAAATACTGAAGGGGGATTCAATCCCCCTATAATCTGGTTTCTGGTTTTGACGTCCATAAGATCACAGTGAATTCTTTGTCTCAACATCCCATATCTAGAAGGGGAATAATCTTTTTCTGTTTTGCAAATCCCCAGACTATGAAATCTGAGGCAAAGAATATGAAGCATCTAATAAAGTAAATTCCTGAGCACTTTGCAACCTTTTGATGCTACTGAAAAAACCCCATGGTGGAATTGCCCAAGAAGTAGCTTGCAGGAGGATTTTGGATTACCCCTGCACTCGAGAACGTTGTAACCTTTTCAGGGCTGAATTGCAATGAGGTGAAAAATACAAATGTATTTTCCAACTTGGAAGTAGGCTATTTGCTTTACTCCAGTGTAGTGATGTGCTTCGCCCAGCCACACATAGCTTGGGCTGAAACTTCACTTTTAACCGAGCATTGGGTGTAACCCAAAAGCCTGTCTGCTGTCCCAAGATCTCTACCACTCCTGGGAAAAGGGAGGGAGCTGCAGGCTTCAGTATTAATTATGGACATTGTGACTTTGCAAACGTTCTTACTCTTTGCACCATATAAGTTCAAAAAAAAAAATTGATTGTGTTTAAAATTAGTTAAAACCAATGTATCACTAAGGTAAATACATACTTTAAAAGTACCTGTAACTGAGATTTTAAAGAGGAGTTCAAAGCTGTTTCCTATTATCACTGCTATAGATGATGCCCGATCAAGCAAGAAGCGGAGGCTCGGCGTTTCACAGGGTGCAAGCAGTCTATTCATTTAAGATACAGGCAGAAGCCTCCGATTTAAAAGCACTGAGTCCATAGAGAGTGCGATGTCAGGCTACTGTCTTCCTCGCGTCGCTCTGCGGCCGGAGATGCTGAAGCACTTCATAGCAGCAATGAGCGGCGGCAGCAGGACGGGGACGGGGCTGGAGGAGGAATGTGCCGTGCTCAGGGAAGCCCCAAAGAGGAGGAGGAAGGTGCCGTGCTCAGGGAAGCCCCAGAGAGCAGGGGCAGAGCCTGAAATGCCAACTGCGAGCCTGTCTCTCGCTCTGTCCCCTTGTCCAGCCAGCCGCCGCAGGCTTGCCAAAACTATCCTCCTGACTTTGGGGTGATGCACTCCGTCTTGGCGGTGAAGACACAAATCAAAGTTGTCGTGCTTGTTTGGGTGAAGATGTATGTGGACCCTGTGCCTCTCCAGCAGCAGAGAACGGCCGCCTCAGCAGAGCCCCTCGCTGCAGAGCCCGGGGACGAGGGGCAGCCGGGCGCGTGCCTGGAGCGGGCGCGGAGGAGACGGCAGCCCTGCCAGCGCCGTGGCACACGCCTTCGGGAACCGGCAGCATGCTGGTGGAGATCCAGAGGCCTGGAGCGTGGTTTTGATTAAGACCCGCTGTTTTCCCAGCACTCTTCCGAGACAGCCGCTGTTGTGGCTTGCAGCGTTTCTCACGGCGTGGGTGAACCAGGAGCTCCATGACCGCAGGCTCTGAGCTGGGTGGCTCCAGCAGCCTCTGCCAGCTCTCGGCCACACACTAGTGCAGGCTTAACCCATTAGTGGAGTCTCTGCTCATTAGCAGCGTCGTTAGTGGTTGCAGGCAGTGCCTGCTTGCTCAGAAGGTGACCACAACACAACCTGGGCTGGTATATGAGTGTTCCGCAGGCAACAGTGGATGTAGCTTGGATTACCCTGGGCTCCGGCATGGGAAACCATACGTTGTCCTTTAGCCAGCAGGCAGCTCTGCTTCTGTCCTGGGACGCGTCTTCCTCCTCCTGCTTGTCCAGCTTCATTCACGATGGCTATAAAACACGGTAGTATTTAGAGGTGTTAAGTGCGTGCTGTTATTTATAGGTAATTGTAAATATTTACTTTCTGCTCTAAATCTTGTTGTTCCTGCCATCACACCTTTGTCACTGCCAGGCTCTCAGCTGAAGCAGCTGTACCGAGGGTAAAAGGATAAATCATAAATGGACACTTTTTATCTAAAGTGAAAGGCTTAATCACAGAGGGATGTTTTTGCCCCTGATCTCCCTGAGGTCAAGCAATAGTCTGAATTCATCCCTGTTGTAGCTGACCGAGTTGAGGATTGTGTCTAGTCATAGCATCCTAGCATTTGACTTGTAACCGGGATCCATTTGTCCTATTAAGATAGAAAATCCCCTGAGCCAGCTGCCCACATAAAAACCAGGCCAGCAAAGCTTAGTCCACGCTGGTCGCAGGTTACAGCGTGCTAACGTCCTGACCATACCTGCTGCTCTACGGCTTGGGGCTGTTTCTCCTTCTTCCCAGACCCGATTCTCTCACAGCAGCAGATGCACTCTCAGGTCCCAGCTTTGTGCAATAAGAGAATGTGAAGCCTTATTAAAAGCCTCTGCCTTCTTTTCTAATGCAGCGAGCATTGTCTTGGAAAACCAAACCAAGGAATTAGCAAAACCAAAACTATTAAGAGAGCCAAAAGTATTATTAAAACCACTACAGGCAACTCAGCTGCCTCTCTGTAAATAACAGCTTACAGATGTGCAGAATGAAGTAACTCTGGCGTTTTGCAATTCAGCTAAACTCCAAGCACTGAGTGTCGCTGAGAGGAGAGTGGGCTTTGAGACGCAGCCCTGCTCCCCTGCCTGCCCTGGCCAGGTAGAAGAGCTCATGCTGTGGATGCAGCTCATTGATTTCCTTGCTGACCGCCTCTCTCCAGAGCTTCCCAGTGGCTGAGTCTCTGCTGGCTGTGATACCCTGAGTGAGGTCTGTGGGACGTGGTGGCAGAGACTGGTCTCGGTGCCTAAAAGCAGCGCTGGGTCTTCCAAGTGCCTGGCCCCCAGGTACACCCAGCTCTTATGGAAACGTGACGCCTGTTGCTGCAGCTCTGCTCTTTTCTGGTGTTTGTTTCCCATCCCTGCACTGCGGGCTCTCTGCAACATCTCTCTGAATTTTATTCGCTCAGAGAGGAACACTTCTGGCTTGCCTGCAAAAAAAAGCCACTCTCGTGCCATCTGCTTTGAAGAGTGAAAAGAGAAGCCTGGGATGGTGTTAGTATCAGAGCCCAGGGAAATTCCAGCCAGCTTGCTCTCTGTGCAGTCGGTGCCCCCGAGCCCTGCCGGACCCCGCTCTGCTGCTGCACCAGAGCCTCTCCCAGGTGAAACAAGCTGCGCTGACCCTCCGCTGCAAACAGCTCCATGCCTGCCCGCTGGCAGCGCCAGTTGCTGGGTCGGAGAGGGCAGAGCTGACAGGCTCGAAGCATGGCAACCTGCAGTCTGTAAGCAATTTAATTCATTTCTCCGCTGCCCTGTGCCCACCACCTCTCCTTGCAGAGAGGTGCAAGGAGATTATCGTTATCTGCCTGCAACCCACGACGCTATTCATTGACCTCTTTGCTTTGCTGTCCGGGAGCACAGACCAGCTCGAAGCACAACCGAAGACTTTCCATGCGCTCTCCCGGAGACCTGGTCGGCACTGTGTCTGCCCAGCCACGCACGATGCCGAGGCAGGGACCAGCGCACAGCCATACCCTATCATTTACATCCCCTGACCAGCCAGTACTGCTACGAAATCCCCAGCTCCCTGAGCCATAAGATTGAGCGTGATGTTCACCTGCCTTTTAAACAAGGTAATTTCCTATTTGGGGCCACAGAGAGATTTTGAAATGATAGTGCCTATCTCTATCCCCTCCCTCCTTTAAAGCTTGCGAAACAGGAGGAGAGAGCCCCGTTTTGTGAAGTCTCACAGTTCTTAAGTCAACCTCGGGATTTTGGGGGCTTGACTCATGATTTCTGAATAGCTGGGGCTGGCAGCTCTGCATTCGTTGGCTTTCTGCCCGGATGACTATCTATAAAAAGACATGTTTGGATTTCTGCGGCGTTCATCATTTATTTCAGAAAATACAGCAGCATGTTTTTAGGCAGACCCAAATATGGTAATTGCAATGCCTCTTCTCTATCATCTCCCTTCGAGACAAAAGAACGACTCAGATTCCGACACTTTTTTCTTACCCCAACCCACACCTGACACCAGGGATACATCCACTGAGGCTGTGGAAACCTTTCTAACTCTTACTGTGCTGCTTATGATCTTCTAATGCCTTTCTGAAAGTCCCATCTCTCCTGGGATTAGGAGGAAGTCTCTGCTTTTGTACCTTAAAAAAAATAAATTCTACCACTTTTTCTGGGAAGAAAAATTTGGAGAAAAGAAAAACCTAGCCAACACGGTAATGACACAAATAAATAGTTAAAACCCAAGAGGTTTGTTTGTCTCCAAGCGTGCTCACAGAGGGCGTGAGCCGGGTGGCTGAGAGGAGCGCAGGCAGCACCAGGCGCTCCCTCCTGCGAGCACCCAAGCTGGCGAGAGGCCGCTTCTGAGCGCGAAGCAGCTGCAGCCCGGGTGAGGAGCGACCCTCTGCCTCGGGCTGCTGGCGGTGGAGAAGTTACCCGTCCTTTCCCAGGCCGCGCCGATGGGCTCGTCGCGGGACATTTTGTATGCAGCTTTATTCCATTCACATCACAGTATGTGGTTGTAGGGAGAAGGAAGAGAGATCTGGGAAGAGATCGAACAGCCTCTCTCCTCGTGCAGCCTGACCCTTTGGTAACTGATGTTCTCCCCTAAGAAGTCCTTGTTGGAATAACCTGTTTCTCCCGCTAAGCCGGGGACCTGAAGAGCCCCCGTGTCGGCCTGTGTGATGACCATTGCTCATCTCCTGCGTACTGTAACAGCCCTTCCCTCCCAGCTCCGGTGGGCAGCCCTGGGAGGAGGTGGACGTAAGCTCTGTGCCCTCGGGCACAGGGTGGTGGCAAAGGGGCAGCTCYGGACCCCCGGCTGTGCCAGCCCTGGTGCGGCGGGGGCTCCGCGCCTCCCCTGCCCTGGGATCTGCTGCTTTCTGCCAGGTTTCGTGCTCCGTGTCCCAGCCAGCCAGGGGGCTTTTCACAGCAGCGCTTGCTTTCGTCCCTTCACGTTTATTCTGTTCTTCTCCCTGACCCTGCTCCCACGCCACGTCAGCCCCGTCAGGACCTTCGGTCGTCCGAGGAGCTGGCAAGACTCTTCAGTTCCTCCCACGGATGACTGTCACAGCACCACGGGCGATGTGACATTTCCCCCCCGCATCAGCTGTCCCCATCCCCCCACCAGCCCTTCCATCCCCCCGCAGAGGGATGTTTCGAGGCCCTGCCAACTCCCTGCTCTCCCCGTCTTCTGCCAAAAGCAGGCCAGGGGCATTGCCAGGGCTTTTCCTGACCTTTGCCTGAAAGACCCCATCCCGTGGCCCAGCAACGAGCTCTTCCATCCTTCCACGTGGTCTGTCCATGTGCCCCACCACAGCAGTGCAAGCCAGAGTCTCCTCAGCTTCATCTGCCCAACCTCTTGAGCTATGGCCGTGAGAAGTGGGGGCTCTCTTAACCCCTTTTGACAGGTTGCCTGAAACTGCATTCTGTCTTTCTCCCCTCTCTGTTAAATGCCATTGATGTAAGCAGCCGCTGCTCAGGGCCCCCGACCCAAGGCTCTGCCGTCTCTCGGGCTCAACAGTCTGTGCTCAGCGGCTGAGGCTGAAGGATTGATCCTGTGGGAGACGGCAGCAGCCACCTACGCTCAGATAAAGAGGTGGCATGGCACTCGGCTGCTGGTTCTGCTGCTTGGCATAAGAGACACGTATGCTCCTTTCTCCTAAAAAGAGACCTCTCTGACTGCAGCCAGGGAAAGCTCCACCAGCAATGTCTTCGTTAAACAGCGTATCCCGGAGGAACGGGTCTGGGCAGGACCAGAAAGGTCTCACCAGCTCTACCTGCCTCCGCCCCAATGGCTTCCTACAGGTCCCCTGCTCTGGGGCTCCACGTCCTCCCAAGGCAATCTCATTTTAGTGCTCTGTTAGCTTTCCTGTTGCAAAGCTTTTCCTAATGTCTAGGCTGCACCTCCTTCRCTATGATTAACGTCCGTTGCCACTTGCCCCGTTCACTGCGGCCATGGAAAACAAATTACTCACTTGTCTTTGTGGCAGCCTTTTATGTATTTAAAGCTTGCTATTGCAACCATCCCGCTCTGCCCCCTCTACTTCTCCTGTGCCCCAGCCTTCTTTTTGCTGGACTAGGCGGTCCCAGCTCCTTCAGCCTCCCCTGGTAGGTCACGTCTTCTGGGTCCCTGCTCACAAAACCTCAACGGTGTGAGCATGAGGCTTGGCGCGGCGCTTCCAGCCTCAGCCGCACTTCTCTGCTGGCACCAGTGCTAGTGTTTTTAGGATGAGAGATGAAGGGATGGCAGACTCGCTTTGCATGACAGGCTCTTCTGAAAATCTCCTTTAGCCAAGGCTAAACAACATGGTGGCATCTGCAAGCAGGTCTCCACCCTTAGGGAGAAGTGGAGAAGAAACCGGCCATGGACGGTTGGCATGAGGCAAGGGAAGTGGATGTGCATTTTTAGTTTGTGTGTGTATATRTATGTGTGTCTATGCATATAAATTAGAACTTGTGCTTTTTCTTCCCCTATTAAAATATTCATAGACTTGCTAAATCCTGCATTTCTATCTCATGAGATACAGGGAGCTTTAAAGTCCAAGTTCTTGTAGTCAAGGGGATTTAAATTCTCTTTTGTCAGATTTTTTTGCTATTTTCCAGTCATTTCTATCTCTTCTGACTGAAGAGAATAACACTTGAAAATGTGACCGACTACATGTTCAAGTAGGAGGCAGCAAAGAAAAGAATCCACTTATTCTCTTAAAGAAAAAACCAAACCAACCCACTTAGTTTTTCTAAGTCAAAGTCATGATTTTACTGTAGCTTGATTCATTACCACAGAATACTCTAGCTACCGCTGCTACCCAGCCTGGTGGCTGTCAGGTCTTAAAATTACCTTAACTTCTGACACATTAACTGGTTTACAGGTTTCTTCAAAGCAAAACGGTCTGGCAATGTCTAGCTCTCCAGAGCAATTCCTGCCGCCTCCCCACCGTGACACCACAGGGAAGCGGTAGCTGGCTGCTCCCGGGAGCAGGGCTCGCAGCACCCCGCTCCTGCTGATCCCAGCACACGGGGCTGGAAACTCTGCTGTGCCTRTCGGATGCTGCACAAGGCACGTCTGCGTGGGCTCTCGCCGCACCCCCAGCTGCTAACCTCCTTCGCTCTGCGAGCTGGAGGGGTCATCGTGCCCAGACTAGGAGCAGCTCAGGGCTGGGAAGGGTTTCCTACCCGTGCTGCTGTCACATCCCACGATGGCGGCGCAGACATTGCCTTACTGCGGAAACAGAGAGGCTGACAAGAGCTGGCACACAGCGCCTGGACTCCTTAGGTGCCCGCTCACCGTGTGTAAGGATCTATGAATAGGTAAAATAAGTTGCAAAAGACCAGAAAAAAGGTACTGAGGTCAGGCCAGAAAGAATGGATAACTGGCATATGATGGGAGAAAATAGCAATGGACTGAAGAGGAGGAAGAATAAGCAAGGTCATGAGTAAACACAGGTTTCTCCCATTTCTCTCCTCGCCGTTTCCAAAGAGGGAAATTTGTCCCCTGCACCTCGGCTGGCAGCTGCTAAAGCCGCTCCCGTGCCCCGGCTGAGGAGCAAGGGGGATCGGCGCGGGACAAACCGGCTGCGCTGATCCCTGCCGCTGCAAGGTGCTCAGCAAGCCAGAGCGGTTGCTTTGTGCTCCCCCGGGCTTGGGGCTGCTCAGCTCACACTCGTGTTTTGCTGGAGGGAGCAGAGCCCCGGCTGCTCTGGCCGGTCCTGTGCCCCGGCAAAGGACCTGCCCGCACATGGTGGCTGCTCCGCAGAAGCAGCTCGCCAGGCGGGAGCAGGTGCTTTCAGTAGAGTATTTAGCTGGCTTTTAACTGCCAAGGTGTTCCTGCATCCCAGTCAAAGCAATTAACAGCCGAACCACTCTGAGCGGACAGCAAGGGAGCTCTGGGAGGGAGAGGAGGACACTTGGGGGTTGATTTCCACCCCGCCCCCCCTTACAAAAAGAGAAGGAGCTGGGGTAGGAGAGCGCGCTCGTGCTGTGTGGTGTCTGTGCTGGGCTTGTTGGGACGCGGCTACGTCACCCTAAGCAACTCAGTCCGTGGTTTTCTTATCAATGGTAAGCAAATATTTTCTGTTTGTACTGCTGGGATACACTGAGACATGTGTTAGGCTGGGTGACCGCTCTGTCCTCCAATTAATAAATTATTTGCTCATTTTAAAACTCCTGCTATTTCTCCTCTGC
The DNA here is from genome assembly GCA_035582835.1 of Phoebastria nigripes. Lineage (NCBI taxonomy): Eukaryota > Metazoa > Chordata > Aves > Procellariiformes > Diomedeidae > Phoebastria > Phoebastria nigripes. The sequence goes on from JAYKAV010003210.1 coordinate 2,592,221, forward strand.
CTGTGATATTCAGGCAGCGATGAAGCAAGTGTCGTTTTAACTGTCAGCAGGTATGTTGCAATAGGGATCGTTAGTTGTTGCGTGGCAGCGGTGCTGCTGAGCCACCGTCAAGCTCGAACACATCGAGAAAGGCCAGCCCTGGCCCCGAGCGGCTGCAGGAGAGGAAAGTGCAAGGAGTGTGGAGGGAGTTGTGGTGCAGGTCAGAGCGAGGATGCGGCAGGGCTAGGAATGGAAACCTGTTCTCCAGGCTCCTCAGCCCGAAGCCTTCCTATCCTACCCTGTCCCTGGGGGCGTGTTGTCCCCGGAGCAGGCTGGCGGACCTCTGGGGCTGGAATGGGGAGAGGTCATAGCCCTTCCCACCGTGAGGGGAGTGGGTTAGGGGCTGGTCGCGCAAGCAGTTCTCCTGGCAGGTCTGATGAGATAGCAACTTCTGGCAGGGCGGAGGTGACAAAACGTTGGAGGTGGCTGTCGCCGCTGCCGGCACCATGCACGCACACCGGGCGGCTCAGAAAAGCAGCTCGGCGTGCCCGGTGCGGGAGCAGGGCTCGGGCCAGCGACATGCTCCTCGGGAGTCCTTGCACGGCGGCAGCAGCGTTTTGCAGAACAAGCATTTGGGTTTAGGTTTTTATTAATGCTTACTTCATTTTATTAATATTTTCATCATTTGTTTCACAGTTGGCTGTTGTTGTTTTTTCCTTTAATTGGCTTGCAGCAGATAGTAGGAGATTAAATTAGTGGCTGTACTCTGAGGAAGAAGTTCTGCATAATTAGCATAGGCAGGGTTCACTGGGAATGAGTAAGTGCTTTAATTGCTTAATGACTACCACTTGCCTCTCCTACCCCCATAACCAACTGGCCTGAAACCACTTCCACACGGTCTTCCTTTCTTAACCTTTGGCTTTTGAGAGCTCGGAGCAATAACATTCGCGTGGCCAAAAATAAAGTGTCCCGTTCATTAAAAAGCAAAACCTGGTGAGCCGTTAGGTGGACTGTTGGCTCTACGATGCCAAGCAGCCCTTGCCCGTTCAGTCAGTCACTTTGAACGTGAGGTGGGCAAAGTACCACGCAATAGACAATTTGCTTTTTCCATTCAGCCACTTAATTGTCCTACACGCAAATTTCCACAAGCTGTCCTTGACATTACTTGAGGTCAGCAGAGCCTCTCCTGCTGAGAACCTCTGGAAGCGATTTGAAACATCAGTCTGGAAGAGGGATTCCTGCCCAGTGGAGATGCAACATTTCCACCCCAGATGCTGCGCTGAGCTGCCTTTGAATGACCATAGCGAAACCTCTGTTTGCTGAAGGGGGTCAGGTCATTAATTCACCATTAGGTGTGGTAATTCCTGGCTGTTAAAGGGGCTTTCAGAGTAACCTAGGTGTGTCTTGCTCGAGGTGACCTGCTGTGGTTGCTGTTGGCAATGTCTGCTCTGAGCCTGTCATGCAATCGCTGCGCTGTATTGACCTAGCAATTTCGCTTTAAAATTCAGACATCTTTAGACCTGTGTCATTTTAAGAGCCGGTATCCCAATATAGGTCTAGCAATTTGATTCAAAAGGTAGATAAGGTATGTAGATCTATGGGATGCTGCTCTAAATGTTAAGTGCGCTCTGCTGTGGATGTGCTGTTAAACATTATGTGGAAAAGCTGTGTGGGCTTGGGGTGGTTTTGGTTGGTTGGGCTTTGTTTGTTAACCTTGTGCAATCAAGGCTTTGATGAACCAGTGAAGGGCAGATGCAGCATGCAGCTTCATTTCAAAGGTGTGCAGCCACATAACTTCTCCTCCACCACGGAGATGGTACCCCTGGCTAACATTACAGCATGTGATAACTTGTGGGCCACCAAAGATAAGCAAAAGCTCTTTGTTTATCTGAAAAGGAAGCATTCGCAGCTCCGCTATAGGGCTCAAGAAACACAATGCACAGCTCCGTTCTAGCTCTCTGTAAGGCAAGTGATAATAAGTAGACCAGATGCAGTTTTCGGGCACTGCCTTTGGCCRAGTTCACCATAAGCCTTTAGAAACTTGCTGTCAACTTAAACCTGAGTATCAAACACTTTATCTGGAATTAATGGGGAGGGGGGGAACTTTTGTTTGTTAGCAGAAAGAATCGATAATATAGCACAGTGTCTCTGAAAGCCAGAATATTACCAAAATATTAGAGTATTTTAGCCCCAAATTCTAGGTGAGTCGTGGTACAATAGCATCTAGGAGCAGGTTCTGCACAAGCAATGGTGCCTCGCAGGCTGCTCAGAGCCGTTGACTCTGCCGGGGAGGAGCTGGCTGGTGCGGCATGCTCACATGGACTTCGTCACGAGCCTTTGCACAGGGGCTGCTGATGCAGAGGAGGGCAGGGGCCGAGCTGCAGGGGATGTGAAGGGGTGAGCCGCTACTTGGGAAAGCTCTTCAGAGAGGTCCGAGCCGTCCTCGGGGACAGGAGAGCGTGTTCCCAGCRTGGGGGGGTGCAGGGAAACACCCATGGCCTTGCACGTGTTAAACTCTCATCCCATCCCGCGGTCCCAGGTAACTGCATTGGCCCGGGGAAAGGACGTGGCTGCCATTGCAACGGTTCAATAAATATTCTCTTGGCCTTTTTGAATGGCAGCGTTGTACTGAACGGCGATGTTCCTCCAGACAAAGGTCTTGGCAAGATCCAAAAAAGGGAGTGGGAATCCTATGAATAGTAAGGACAAAGTGACTGTAATTAATGACAAAAACACTTTTGGCTAGACACTAAAACTCATGAAGCAGGGTTTAAAATAGTCTGTAACTTTGAAAGATTAGGATAAAATTTAACCTGGGGGAGACTATCTGACATTTGCCTTTAAGAGGCACTTACTCCTTTTGCCATATGCCAGGCTGGCCCAGACCAGGGCTCTGTTTAATTTAAAAAAAACCCCAAACAAACTAAACCAAAACACCCCACAATTTTTGTTCATGCTGCTGTGCTGCACCCTTCCATTTGGGAAAGAATAAACCAGTAAGTTTCTGTTCTCCCTAGCCCCCGAAGAACAGAGGCTGACCTCCTGGAGGGCGCAGCAGGCGTCCTTCTGCTCTCGCCTTATCTCCCAGCATCTTCCGTTGACTTAGAGCTCCACCCTAATGGCTGAGACCCGAGTGCCTGGTTTTAGTAATTGGTTTTCCCTACATGCTAGAGGTAGCGTTTAATCTTTCTCTCTTGCAGTGATTTGCGCTTCTTGAAAATGAAATTTGATCCTAGGTTAACAATAAATAGAAGTTAATGATAGGGAATCACAGTTCGAAACCCTGAAGCTTAAATCCATGCACACGGGTATGCACGCACGCTCTGCTTTATGTGCACACAAATACACACCCCTTTGTCTTCATCYGTGTGCGAGGCAATGGCTATCCCAGGAATCTCCCAAGTGCTGCTTTTAAGGAGGGCTGAGTGCACTATCCAAACCAAATGGACTCTGTTACTATCATTTGCCTCTGTATTAATGCGCTGCCTGGGGGCAGATCCCCTTCAATGGAATTTGCCTCTTTCACTGTGCAAAAGAATAGCCCCCGGGTGGGTTTTGATTTTACCCAGATGCGTGTGTTGTTCAACAGCGTCCACTGAATCCTCTCCAGAGAGAGACAAAACATCATGCGCAATGACAGACGGAGGAAGGGATATAAACCTCCCTACTCTGTGTAACGTCTTGGGGATGGGGAAGCTATCCCTCGCCTGCACCTTTGTGGGTTTTTTCACCTTTTCCTGAAACACCTGGTGCTGTCCACATCACAACAAGGACGTTGTTCTAGATGGGCCTGAATTATCTGGCAATGCCTGGTTTTGCATCACCCTTAAGGTGACGTTCGTCCAAAAGGATGGAGGTGCTGCTGCTCTCCCCAAGCGTGGCGGCGCGAGCAGCAGCCACCGTGCTCTCTCCTGGGCTGTTCGCTCCCCGCTGGTGCTGGAGCAGCAGCCGGACAGCCTCTGCGGGGCACTGGCCGAGGCAAGGACGAACACGGCTGCCTGTTCCTGTTGCCACTGGCTCACGTCACAGCGACCAAGGCGTAGCTCTGCAGGGACAGCAGCCAAATAGGATGGGCTGCAGGACCGGAGACCTCATCCCTGTGGGGAGTAAGGAGCAGCGTGCCGGCCGCGGAGAGGACAGCGGAGGAGCAATGCAACTCCTGCACCTGCAGCAGCAGAGACTCTGATCTCCTTCTGTGCTGGCAGGAAGGGACCTGCCCAAACTGTGCTCTGGTGGTCCCTCGATGACCGAGACGAAGCGCTGAGTGCTGGATACAATACGAGCTGGGGTCAGGGGAAGAGTTAAACAGTTCTGTGCAGAAAATGAGGGAGATGAGGAAGGGGAGGGTGTGGTGAGGGCCAGGAGGTGCTCCATGAGCAGGGGTCAGGCTGGGGGAATGTGATGTGCAGCTTCTCTGGGGTAAGACGTAAAGACAACTGAGAAGTCATGGAAGCTGCAATGCAGAGGTGCTTCTGATATTGCAAAAATAGGCATTGAGCGCCAAATTCTTGAGATTAGATACTAGCTTAGGTTAAAAAAAAAAGCTTTTTTTCTCTCTCTCTCTCTCTCTTTCCCATGCAAGCACACGTACCCCTTCTGCTGTTTTGTTTCATGCTGTCATACATGATATTTTTTTCCGGACTTGTGCTCTCAGGAAAAGTGCTGCTAATACAGACAACAGCTGAGAGGAAGGGGCAGTTTATTTCTGGGCTGTTATCAGTCTGGCTGCTGCAACTCCCCTGCTGCTGCGTCTTGTGGATAGCCAAGACCTGTCCCAAGCTTTCTGTAGGAAACTGTAACGCAAGGTTTCTACCCTGCCTTGCGCACTGTGGAGTGGCTTTGCACCGCTGCCAAATGGGTTGTGAAATGTCGCTGTGCTGTGCTGGCAGCGTTACTGGTCTAATGTGAACTCGTGTTCAGAGKTGGTCCATGAGAGAGCCGGAATATGGCCCTGTTCCTGGGACTGCCCAGTCCCGTGCTGGTCCAGGCTGACTCCCACAGCTCCATCCCGCTAACGTGCAGCAAGCACAGAGTGAATTAACCTAATTAAAAAAATGAGAACGAAGGGAAATGTGACGGAGGAAAATCATTTCACATTTAATTGAAAAACTCCGTCTCTGTAATTGGCCAAGATGTTCTTCCCTTTGCTGGTTTCTTAAGAACAGCTACGTGCATTTCTAGTCTTACCCACTCCACGTGGTTTGGGCAAGTAGAATGTCCAGCTATTGGTGTGCTTATGCACTCCAGGCAAAGCTAAGCTTTCAAGCACTCGCTAACCACATTTGCAAACAGATTTTCCCATGTGGATACAAATCTAGAAACTCGTCTCTTTTTAAAACTGCTGGGTGCTGTGAGAGCTGAGCAGTTAGCTGGAAGCTTTCAGAAAGTGAGTTGTTTTGTTTGGGGGAAGAAAAAAAAAGAACAGTTTGTTTATTGAGCCCGAGACACCCATTTGATGCACATCAGTTTCAACAAACTTGAGCCAAACAAATAGAAAACTTCCAAGATGACCACACGTATGTTCCCCAGGATCTGGGCTCTGGGAACAGCGTAGCCCTCAACCCCAGGGCTGCATCTCCTGCAATGAAGTGCATAGGAACATCAGTGTCACTGAGCAGGTCCAAGAAACCTCTCRTTCACTGGAAATTTGAGATTTCAGCCTAAAACCCTGGGGCCAGAATCTCAATCGTTCTGATCCTGGATGGGTCTTTTGACACTGGTTGTGTTAATTGCTTCCAGTGCAGGATCTGGTGCAGCTTTCCTTTTTTTTTTTTTTTTTTTTTTTTTTTTTTTTTTATGTTCTTACCTGGGTGAGCTTCAGAGAAGTTTCTTCACACTTATGCTGCCCAGCCAGATTTCAGTGGCTTTTTTGAGAGGCACTTATAGGCACCACAGCCAGGATCACCACTTGGTGCTGCTGCTATTCAGTTGCAAAATTAGTGGCTTTTGAGAGAGTCATGGCATCGATGCTGGATGGACTTATTTCATGTGTCCTGCTCATTCCAAAGGATCATTTTTGGGAACTATTTCCCAAAAATCAGAAATACTGGAAAAACAGTTGTAGGATGGAAATGAAGAATACACAAATGCATATGTAGAAGGTGAAATTTAGATTGAAAGCATAGAATTATCTGAATTTTCATTTAACTAGGACACTTCCTTTTTCCAAAAAGTGCTTTCTTCACCTAGAAACACCTATCTTTCCACAAGCTCTCTCATCTAAGCAATGATTTTTATCTTGCTCTGCTTGCTTACAAAAACCGCCTGCAGGTCAAAGCACAGGGGTGTTAATGCTGTTTATAAATGAGTATTATTCTGTTCCTCTCCTAAACAGCCATACTTACAGAGGGATGTTTGTGTGACTGCGTATACGCAGGGAGCTGGCGTGATACTATCACGTAGAGAAATGCGGAGGGATAGTGTGGAGGGGTGACAGAATCATCTGAGAGAGGTTATCCCACCAGGTTTCCGATAGCAGCTTATTGCACGTTCGGACCCAGGAATGCACAGAACTGTATGCAAAACCATGCTGTGAAACGTCTCCTGAAGCTTATTCCTCGCCCCCTCTAATGCACTGCCCTGATGCACGTTACAGGAAAGTGAATCAATGTGCATTTACCCTGCCCCGCCGTCAGTCAGTAATTGCTGCAGAGAGGGGAGGCAGCCCTGCCTGCCCCACCGCCGAGCAGCACGCGGCTGCTCCGGAGCCGGGGGGAGCATCTCCCGACGCGACGCCAGACTGAGAACTTGATACATCCGTGATCGGAGTCTTGCTCATTTTTATTTTGTTGTGGAATTTGGGTTGAATTGGTGGTTTTGTGTGGCTTTTTAGAGAGAAAGGTTTATCCGTGAGAGTTGCTGCCTGTGAGGGACAGTGCCCTTCCTATCGACAGAGAGGTGGGGTGGTGGCGAAAGCTCTGGGGAGGAGGCAGTCCTACTGCAATCCCAGATGCTGCCCCTTGAAGATGAGCAGAGAGATTTGCAAATAGTGCGCAGCAAGGCTTTGAGCAGTTGGCTGCGGGAGCGTGCGCAAAGCGAAGGCATTTCCAGATCCCCAGCTGCTCTGAGGCTCTTTCCAGGCTCTCCGAGGCAGCGCCTTGCTGCACTTGTTCCTTGGTGGGAGGGTGTCCCGTGCCGGGGGAGCGGGACGGCGGTGCAGAGCTGTGCTCGGTTCAGATTCACGCAGCTCTTTCAAACACACTTGAAAAACTCTGCGCGGCTTGCTTTGTGCGGCCAGGGCTGAAACCRGATCACCCGTCACCCTTCAGCCGGCACACGGTCGGAATGAAGCTAGCTCAGTCCCTGTATTAATTGCCTCCTAATTTGACTGAAATTTGATCGCATGCTCAAACATAATCCAGATCAGATGGGTTTGGCAATCATGGGGCCACAGCCGCCTCTTCCAATGGCCGGGGTGTCGCGCGCGTATTCACGTGCCGGGCTGTCGCGGCGGTTCTGGCTGGTATTTGCCTGTATCCCGAGACGTCTGCGTCCACAGAAGCCCGTTATTTTGTGCACTTTCTAAAATGCTGTGTGTAGGCATTTCTGACTTCTGAAAAGCATTTGCTGGGTGGAAGTGAGCAACTCCAAAGTAAACTACTCAAACTTTCTACCTTTTTTCTTCTCTTTTTAAGACAAGAATCTCAGCTTGGCATACGCAATTTAAGCGCTGAAGGATGGTTTTATCTGAGGTGCAGTGATTTGTCCATTTTTCTGATTCAGCTGATATTATTGTAGCCAAGATCCTTTAGCTGTCCTGGTAAGCTGATGAGTAACACAGTGCAGTTTATGCCATTGGTTAGCTGAAAAAAAATTGTGAGTCAAAAATATTTGCATCTAAGCTTTCTAAATGTCTGATGAGAAGTTCACCGGGAAAAAAAAAAGCGTAAGACTAAATTACAGGGCAGTTATTTCTAGAGAGTGGTGGCGTAGTGTTGATTTTGCATTATTAAGACTTTGTCAAAGAAAATAAATAGGGATGCTAGATGAATATATGTGGGCTTTTTATTCAAAGCAAACAATGGGAATTGCTATTTGTATAACACAACTGTAACGCTGGGAACAGTGTTTTAGCTGATTAGCAAAATGAAATTCTTTGTATAGCTTCATCTTTACTTTTAAAATCGTATCTCAGGAAAGGCGGATGACGTGGAGTGGGGGAGACATTTTTTTTTCTCTCTTTGGTGTTCTTAGAGTAACAAATAATCAATTCCTCTGTGTCCGAGTCGTTAGAAAGGCCTGAGACCAAGGTGGCTTTGCTGCGCAGCTCTGTGTCTTTACCCGGGTAACCTTCGTCTCGTGCTCTCCTGCTGCTCGCCCCTGCGCACGCCTGCTGCGCCGTGCTCCCCCGCGCTGAAGGCTGCAGGCAGAGAGGGTGACTGCTTTCCCAGCAGTGGGAAAGAGGGTGTCTGGGGTGTGCGACGCAGGCCGTCCCTGTGCTGCCGCTGCCAGGTCCGCAGGTCTCGGGAGCAGGTGCCTAAACGTGAGCATCCGCATCCTCGGCCAGAAAAGCCCAGACTGTTCTGACGAGCGGGGCTGGGTTTAAACACAGCTGGTCTGAACCTTCAATGTGCAATTGTGGTGGTGCATTTCCCCCCTTCCCCTGGGCCTCTCTGCGATCTCAGGAGCTCCTGTTAGGCCTTAGCCATTGTGTAACGAGTTGGGCAGCGAAGCGTCCCTTGACCGTTCCAGGCACTCTTGCATGGCTGAGGTGGGGAGCGGCACTGATCGCACCAGGGACACCGGCTACCTGATCAAAGCAGAGAATGAAAGCAGGASACAATTCGTCATTCCCGACAGCCCTGAAGCGTTCCCTACCTGGATCGTAGCTCAAGTGGAACAATATGACAGTTACCACAAAATGATACCACTGTAACYGCAAAACAATACCATAATTACTATCCCGGACCACCTGGGACTGCGGCCAGGATGGAAATTTACAGACGACTCAAGMCWATCATCTTGCGAAYCTATAAACGGCGGTCCTAAGCGAGACCCTTTGAGCTCTCCTGGACCGCAGCGGGCTGCGCCCAGCATCTCCCTCTGAGTGGGAGCCTCTCAGAGCTCGCGACCCCTCGGGTCTGCGATAACGGGAGGACCGTCGCCGACAGCTGACGACGGGACCTGGCCCGATACCCTCACTCCTCGAGGCTCAACCCTTCGCCCGTTG
>JAYKAV010003210.1:2601488-2617458 GCA_035582835.1 Phoebastria nigripes
TTAAATTAGTTAATCATTAAGTGCTGCTAAAATCTTGTGATCCACCTTAAAACCGTGAATGAGCCTCCGACTGCTGCTAAAGACATATAATCCCTTACCTGTTTGTACCAGACATCAACCGTTCGTTGTCCAAGTCTGAGACTAGGAGTTGATCCAGCCGCACCTAGACTCCTCTCCGAGGAGGAGTTTGGAAAGCAAGGGGCTCTTCTCTGAACCTCGTGACTCAACGGGAGGGTCTCCTTATCCTTTTGGTATTAGACATAAACYGTTGTCCAAGTCKGAGACTAAGATTGGATCCAGCCGGGTCTTCTCTGAACCTCGTGACTCAACGGGAGGGTCTCCCTTACCCTTTTGTCCTCAATCTCTGTATAAATCATTCCAACTCAATTCTACGCGATTTTCCCTGTGTATGCTTAGTCCATGTAATAAGTAATAGAGTGAACCTTGCCATTGTTCTGTTAAGTCGTGCTTTTATAAATTTCTATTAAAATCACTTTTTGCTGATACCTTTGCCAGTGATTCTTTAAGCGGCCTCAAAACCACTCATTCGCGACAGCAGTAGGGCACTCTGGAGAATSAAGTTAATCCCTACCAAAACAGAGACTCTGGCTCCGTGTCCACTTGCCATCCAGCCTGTGCTTTATGCAGGTTTCAGAGGACGGATGCTTTGTTCTTCAGCCGTTACAAACGTACGTACTCCGCCGTGGAAGGCTGCAGGGAAGCGACCAGGGAAGGCTGGCCCTATTGCTCCATCCTGCTGTCGGGTCTCAGAGAGTGGGTTTTTTTCCTCCCCCAAGAAGAACCTCTGGGCTGTCGAGGTGAGGAGAAGAGCAGCCGTCCCTGCCCCAGCAGCTGGAGTGTTGGGCGGCGTGGCTCCGGGGCTCTGCTCGTGAGCAGCAACGATCCCCGCAGAGCTGGCTGAGTACAAGGGAGGGGGAGAGAGCCCTTGCCTGAGGATTTAATGAAACTGCTGAATTACCAGATAATGAAGGGGTGGCACACTGGATTATTAACTCACTAAAACGATATCTTGAGCACCAGAGTCTTCTTTCAAAGGTTGGCTGTTTACTTAAAATATGCATTAAAATTGCCTCTGTAACTCTATGGCTTTGCTAGGAGCAGAAACCAAGGGCTCGTTTACTTTCCTAATTAACAACATAACCTGTAATTATCCAAAATGTTACGGAAGACCGCCACAAAACGCATTACAAGCAGCTGACTGGATACCTGCCTGCTCATCTGATAGCTTAGAACAGAGGAGGTGGATTTGTCACGCCGAAGCGATTTCTACGGGAACGCAGCCTGGGTGGCCCAGTTCTGTACCGTGACGTTGTCACACCGTGGAGCCCTGTGGAAATGCAAAGTATCAGTGGCATCACTATAAAAACACCGGGCGGGCAGACAGTAACACTTGTGATGGACAGGGAAGATGGTTCCTGCACGTGCCAAAATTTAGGGAAGGGCTGTGGCATTTGGCCGAGGAAGGATCCCATTCCTCTTTCGCAGGAGATGCGAAGGATTCAGCTGTTGCTGGTGGCCTCTGTGAAATGGGGGTGACCTGCCTCTGTTGCAGCTTGGGGTGCTGCCACGAGCTCTTGCAAGGGGAGGTCTGTGCTTGCTGCAGCTGCCTTCGTGCCAGCTGGACGTGAGGCAGTCCTCATCCGAAGGCCGCGTAGGTTCGTTAGGCTCTCGGAGGTGCCTGTGGCATTAGCCTGACAGCAGCTCTTCTGGGTGCGAGTTTGCTGACACCCAGCCCGCTCGGCCCGCCAGCGGCAGAAGTGCGGCTCTGCCTGCAGAACCGGGCCGAGAAGGCCACGGCGCAGCCTTTCGGAGCTGGTGCAAGCAAGGGGACGCGTCCTCCCGCGCTTCCGGCAAAGAGGTGGAGACGGGGCTGCCCGCGGGACGGAGGCCAGGTTTCTTTTTATCTTCAGAAATTCTCATTTTGCGGTGGATGTAGATCTAACAGGACTGGCATGGTGTGAGCCTGGCAGTCATCTGCAGGCTAGGGTCTCTCTCAACCAAGAATATTGCATTTTTATTGATGGTTCAGCTCTTCTATGGCCGGTGCTGTCTCCATCTCTGTTTCTGTTCTTTTGAAGCAGATGCTTAGCTAGTGGTACCTGACATATCCACATCAGCTAATGGAGAATTGCTCTCCTAATTAAGTTCCCGAGCATGGGAAACAGAGATGAGCCTACCATTTCTTTTTATTTGAATTAGAAAAAAATCTGATGCTGACCAGAAGTTTATTTTCTCTCCTGATTTTCTTTACCTAGGCTCAAGTTTTGTTTTAAGGCAATTAGGAGCATAAAAACGTTTGCAGTTAACAGCCAGCATTAACTAACAAACTAATGGAAAAGCAGTCTTATCAATTAGCAGTTTAATGCCAGTAGCTTTTCAACATTTTCTTCGTTTTTGTTTTTTTGGTTTTTTGGGTTTTTTTGTCTACGTAAGTGGATTGCTTAAACTGCGTTTAACTTCCATGGGGTCAGTCCTACTCTGATTTAAAGCAGCCTTAATAACATTTAAGTTTGGAAATGACTAGAGGTAAATCAAATTTAGGTCATTTTGCTTCTGAATAAGAACTTGCACTGAGGGATTGAATGCAGTTTAACTAATCCACTTAAAGTCAAGCAGTGACTTAATTTAGGTTATTTTTCCTGAGCATGTCTGTCTAGGTAAGACTGTGCACTGCTTTCCAACCTGCTTTACTAGGGATATAGTGCTGTGGCAGCCAGCAGAATTAAACCCATTTACACCAGCAGAGTGCTGGGTCCTGAAGTGTGAAATTTAAAAAAAAAAAAAAAAAAAATATATATATATATGTATATTTGCAGGAATGAAGTCATGGTCTGGATAAGGTTTTATTTCTTTCCTTTCTAAATATGCAGTAGAAATACAGCACATATCTATTCAGGAAAAAATACAGTATATTGGACAAGAATTTGAAGCATACCCAGTGGAAACTTGCTTTGCTATCCCTTAAGCTATACTTAATACACATAATTTGAGGACTTCATCTCATTGCTGGGGCTGTTGGGATGACCGCACTGCTTGGCTTTCTGGCCTGGGAGCCTGGCTGGGGGCGTGAGGAGTCCCAGGAGCAAACCCCAGAGAGCCCCCGCTCGCTGGGCTTTGCACAAGGGCGGCTGGATAAGGTTCTCGGGATGATTTCATGGTCCTGCCTGACTTCAAAAGCCATTACTTCTTTATTTGTTTTTACAAAATACAGTGTCCTGAAGTGCGTTACCTTAACGTACACGGCATTTGCATGGCAGGCTGTTAAGTATTACCAAAAATAATTAGGGCTAATTTGCCACTGAAACAAATGAGAGCACGGGTACATTTTGTGATGTAGCTGCCTTCCTTTTCAGTAGCGATTGCTCACACAGTAAATGGTAAAGTGTTGTCTTTCATGTAAGGAGTTTCATTTATTAGTGCAAACGAGTGGAATTCTGGTTGATTAATTAGGAGTTTGATTCACCACAAATTACCGAGTTCTCCCTAATTGAAGTAGGAACTGATTTTGTTGCTTTCCCAGCACAGTTCCTTCATGCTTGCAGGACTGTCGGGTTTCTTCTTAGCAATGGCTGTTCCAGCCTAGTTCAGCCCCACGGCTCTTCAGAGGGCGAGGACCTGCTCGTGGGAGGCGTCAGATGAAATCGGATTTGAGGAATAACTGTACAGCTTTGGGGGCGGCTGCTGCCCGCAGCCCAGGACGGAGCCCAGCTGCCGAGCCCCCGGCCCGGCCCCGGGGCACGCAGGGAGCTCCATCCTGACGGGCTCACGGCTGGCGTCACAGCACCGCAACGGCTCGCGCTGCACTCCTGGTCTGAACTTGGGGACGTCTGGAAGTGGAGTGTGCTTGAGCAGCTTTTAATGGCACTTGCGCCTGCCTCCTGGCTGTTTAATGCGGCTGGGGGACAGCAAGGAGGGTCTGGCCACGGGCTGCCCAAAGCCCTGACGGCGCTGGGCRGCTCATCCGCCTGAGGCTCAGCACAACGCGGCAGCTGACTCCGGGCGTCTACGTTGCAGCCCCCTCTCTATATTCATGCCCCAGGCTCCAAACCAAGAACGGGAGAGAAACGGAGCGAGCGCCTGTTGGGAGAGGCTTGGTCTTTGTGCACGGTCGGACCTTGCCATCTGGGCTGGACATGCCAGCTGTTTCCTGCCAGTCGCGATATCACGTCTGAGACGATGGCGTTTGCTGGCTGCAAACCGGCTGGGGATTATCGGCTCCTCGCAGGGATGCTGCTGGAGAGCTGCGGGAGGGTGCCCATGCTGTCCTGTTCCCTGCTGTTAGAAATGCCAGAGGTTTATACTGCATTTTAAAAGGCTACCGAGTAATAAAGGCACTTCTAAAAATAAAATAGAACTCTTGTACTTAGTTGGATATTAATTTCCGATAGATTTTTTTAAAATATAATTTTATTTTAAGATAAAACATTTTACAGTAAATCTGACTAAATTACAGATACCAATTTTCAGGCGTAAAYGTATCTTAATGTAGTTAAACAAAATACTAAATAGTATGTAAGAGTACAGGTTTGCTATCAGTGTTTTATAAAAGTCAAGCTGCGTAGTTTGTGGAAGTGACAAACTGTTCCTCGAAACTTAACAGCATCATGCTCGCCCGTTCACATCTAAAGAATATGTTCTGTCCATAACTTGGTCAAATATTTCAGCTAAATTAGGTTGAGGTGGTATTGAGTCGATGAGGCAGCAAGGAGCTTGTTTCTTTCTTTCTTCCATTAGGTGTATAAAAATTGGCGGTGAGAAGATGGTATTTACTAGGTCTGAAATGCTGAAGGACTCGCTGACCACCAGCAATCGAATCCATTTCACTAGCAACATACAACAACTATACTACAGCTTTAGTGTAATCAACCTGTTTGGAAGCCAAAACATGTTTTTATGAACTCTGCATTTAAGGAAGTTTTAAACTATTTTTTTAAAGTTTTAAAAGCTGTTTTGTACATATTTAACCTTGGCACAATTAACAGGTAAAATTGCCCATTAAGTAATGGAGTGGCTTAAATACGTGTGCATAGACTCACTGTTTTCTGTTTGGCACAAAAAGGACATGTGGAATTACACCAATCAATGGACTATACTTGCCCTTTCTGTAGTTAAAAAACCCAACCCACCACTACAAAACAAGATCAAAAATTGATGATTTGTATGAAGAATCGCTGCTTGCTGATTTAAATTATCTAAGTCACTTAAATTGAAATCGGCCTGCTCTGGGGCACAGGGGAGCACTTTGTGTAGACGATGACAATGGTGCTGGGACTTGCTCTATCAGCAGACGTCCAAACAGCCCCTTTTGTTTTAGACGTAAAAGTCAGCGCCATGGAACTGATTGATTAACAGACCGACAGGTTCTTCTGCCCAAGGGTGCTCTGCTCCTGCACTTGCATCCCTTGCTCTTGACAGCTTCAATTGCAGGTTGCTCCTCAGCTTCCTGCTGCAGAGTCACCACGCTCTCTTTGATCCGAGTTGTCCCCTTGTCCGAAAGGAGAGGACGAGAATGCCAGGGCTCCCTTTCACCCTGCTTCCAAGGGGAGAAAATTCGCAGGGATTTCCTCTACCTCGTTCCCTTTGGGGATGTGAACAGGAGCAGCTCTGACAGCCCTCGGGCAGGCTACAGGTGATCCAAAGACTCCCTGGCCAACAAGTTCTGGGCTCTTGTTTATTCTCATTGAGGGGATTCCTCTCTTTTTCCATTCAAAATAGGTTTGTACTTGCTTTCTGAGGCCATATGTGCTATGGACTGGACAGCCATGCCCAGTGCACCCAAATTTTCACTGCAGTGAAAACCACTGAGTCTTAGTGAGATGCCTCTGCGGAGGTTGTAACTGGTGCATCAGGCCATATCATTGCCGGAGGAGTCAAAGTTCCCATGTGTTTATGCCTGTGTTGTTCAGCATAAGATTAATAAATCTGATATTCACCACAGCGAATGAAAGATTTTATTTTAACAAAGCTGGTAGAGGTGTATGTTAGGGACTGGAAATTCGATGTCCTATTTCATATATTGCACAGGAGGCAAGTTTCTCTGTAGGAGTGCTTTTAGGCGACTCTCTTAGTTTTCATTACGCTGTGTACTCACTAGATGTCTCCGGGAGCAACATGCACGCTCTGAGATGCATTGCCTGATAAATCAGAGACTGAAACGGAGCTGGAACTGAGTCTGAGTAGGAGTTTATCTGTTTGTTATATAAACTGCTTATTCTGGAAACGAAGAACCAATCTCTACAGCGCAAGCGGTCTTCTGCAGAGCAGCACAGATGCACTACCCTGCTAGCATCTCTAGGGAGCCACGGGCAGGCTTTCAAGCAGTGTCGCTGTACTCCAGAGTGAGCTGGGTCACAAGCTGGTGGTAATAATTTGAACGTATTTGTGGTCAGCTGCTGAGAACCGGTGACAAATTTTGTCAAGTAGCATGTTTATAGGCAGAGAAGTGAGGGCTACCACTGGACAGGAGGTAACATCCCTACTGAATCTCTTTCTTGGTCTTCTGTCAACACAGGTGTGTTTCACTCACAGTTCAGGACGTCAATGAAGCTTCCTACATAAACTTCCGCTCCATCTTCTCCTATATCTGGAATTGGGAAAAAAAATGATAAGCAATAAACCATATATCTAATCACAGGAAAGATGAGCACAGCTTCCTTCCAGTGACTTCAATTAAGCTACTTCAGCAGGGCCAGTAAGTTTAGCTCATTCAGCCAAGCAGCAACATTTATTATAATTGGGAATTATCTGTTGAAGCTGCAGCACTGTGATCTGATTGCGTCAGCTAATATGTGAAGTGCTGATGAGCCGGTTTTGGATAGGGACCCATAGATTAGCCCATAGATCTCTGCCACGTACAGGTCCTTCCAGTGCTAAGGGAACAAACAGCCCCTAGGGTTTAAAGCTTTTACACCTCTCCTGCAGACCACGAGTTCCTCTGCTGCTAGCAGTAGCCGTTTCCAGCCTTCACGAAATCCAGACAGGCTACCGAGATGGTGGAGGGAAAGGAGGAAGGGAAGATTTATCTGCTGCCCGAAGGAAACTCGTGCGGAGAGGTCTGGGAGAGGCTGCCAGGGTAACCCCAGAGCGGCTGATCCTGCAGTGCCAGGCAATACGGACCCTGGGAGGGGCCCTCTGCCAGCACGTGCTGGAGGTGCCAAGCTGGGCAACAGATACTGCTGCGTCACCGGTCACCGGGCTCGGAGCATGTGCTGAACAGTCCTTGCTCGTTGCTTTCTCTTGCCTCTGTAGAATAACAAGAAAACCACTGTCCAGCATTACCAGGGCAGTGGGGAGGACGCAGTTTGAGTCTGTATGAAGACAGCCGCTATTTCTTATAGTCGCCTTGCTGCAGTTACCGCTCAGCGTGTGGGCTAAACGGAGGATGGGGAATTGGGCCCAGAGAGACGGGATCAGCAGCGTGGAGTCCAGCTGGCAGCTGCTGAAGGATGCACTCCTCGCAGGTTGGTGCTGTTCAGTGTCTTTAGGAAAGACCCGGGTGACGGCCAGAGCGCGCCCTCAGCAAGCTCGAGGACGCTCCCAAGCTGGGGGAGCAACTGAAATGCTGGAAGGCAGCAGGGCTGCCGTTCAGAGGGAGCAGGACAAGGAGGAGAAGCGGGCTGGCAGGGACCGCGTGAGGTGGAACAAAGTGCCGGGGAAGGTGTGCTATACGCCGTCCTCTCCGCAGGCTGGTCCAGCCTCTCCTGCAAGCCTGCCATGGCATCTTCACGTCGTGTTTCCCTGGAGCAGCTCTGCAGATCTCCAGCCGTCCCGGGCACGTGCAGCTCTTGAAGAGGACAAAGTTTGCTGAGTCGCATTGCTGCCAGGCGGTGCGCGGCTGGAAGTCATGATTCGCACGGCAGGTCCTCACCTGCCTGGTGACCCATCAGCACACTGGGAGACCTGATGCATCAGCAGGATTCAGATGTGTCTTACTCATAACCCATATCCTGAGTGCTGGGATGCCAGTGGCTCGGCGTGGCTTTGCCTGCGATGGTGACCAGTATTGCATTAGCAGCTTGAGGCCCGGCCAGAAAGGCAGAGAGAGAGTTTCTGTTGTAAAGAGCTTATCAGCTCCTTGTGTTCGACAAGGAAGCAGCAGGAGAGTTCAGGAAAGGCAGAAAACAGAAGGTGCTTTCATATAGGCCGAAGGAAAAAAATCCCATGAGAAATCTCTGAGAGCTATTGTCTGCAAGAGTGGGTCTTGAGGGGACGGGGACGTGTGAGGAAGATGGGGCCGAGTCTGGCATCCAGCCAGCGCCTCTGACCTGTGAAGCTTTTTGGAGGACAGCATCCCTCACAGGCAGGCCACCACAGGGGTTTTCAGCAGTAAAGGTGCAGGTGGATCGGTGGTAATCTGAGCTTTATATTAGATTTCTTGACCTTTTTTTTTTTCTAGGACTTTTACAAGCTGTAAACTGTGAACTCTGGATATACTAACGTTAGGATTAATTCTGACACTGCTATTCTCAATATTTACCCAGTTACCCAGCCTTCTTTTGCACGTCAGAAATTTTTTTGGCCTCAGAAACAACTTCCTGTGGCAAATGGTCCTCCGGGGTAATTTCACTGTGTGTAATAGGATTCATTTGCATTTGTTTTGAATTTTCTGCCCTTTAATTTTGTTAACCGTTGCTGTTTTCTAGTGCTATCAGGCAGGTAGAGTAGCCGCTCTCAATGTGCTTTTCTATAGACCACTTGTTATGCTACGGCCTTTCACCAAGGCACGATGCAAACAGACGTACCACCAGCCTATTCTGCGTCTGCGCGTGCTTGCGGAAGCGGAGCAGAGCGTGAGAGGACATCCGATAAGGAGATGCAGAATTGCTCTATTTGTAAACCAGATCATTGATTTGAGAGCGAACAAGCTGGCTGCTGAGAGAAAAAAAGGAAAGCAGAGTCATCCCGAGGTGTTCAGCAATGAGCTATGCAAGACATAACCTCAAACCACAGGAAGCCCTGATATCCCATGAAGTAACAAATATTTTTCTATTAATACCAGCGTTTTTATTGCCTCTTTCATCCTGAAAGAACCCTAGTTGGCTTCTACGCTTTGCAGACTCAATTCAGTAATTACTTCTCCTTGCCACTGAAATACAAGATATTCCCAAAGATACGCCGATAGCAGAGGCTTAACCACAGGAACAAGCCTCTGCAGCAGCCCTGGGAAGGGAGAGCGCTGTGTCGTCTGAGGGCAGAGGAGGATCTCGGCTAGGCAGGAACCGGGAAGAGCTGGAGGCAGTGACAGATCGCCGACAGCCGTTGCTGGGAGGGTAGTGCTGGAGCAACGGCTCGACGTGGTAAGAGGAGAGACTGTTCTCTGCCGAAGTGGAAATGCTCACAGTGCTCCTCGCAGGCTTCCCCTCTGGATGCCGGCCCAGGCGAGCGCTGCCTTTCTTGCGAGACCCGGCAGCCTGCTGTCGGCTCGGCTCTGCTGCCCCGGGAGAGGTGGAGGCACCCCTGCCGCCGTGCGGTGGGCGAGCTTGGGCAGTGCCGTCACCCATGCACTGGTCCCGGAGCGACGGGGTGGAAGTGCTGTGTGCCCCAGCCTGGGAATGGCTCACGGGGCTCGCAGCCGGGGGCTCTGCTAGAGGAGGGCTTTCCTGCTCCGTCCTGCCTGCCCAGCTCCCGCCCTGGCTGGCCTCAGTAAGGGAAAACAGCCCCTACAAAGCRGGGTGGGGGCTGGAGAAGAAAATATCTCCAAGGCTCAAAAAGGGACAAATATGTATACACATACAAATACAGTATATATTACTTCTTTCATCTGTTTGTTCATCTGTGTATTTAATCGTGGCTCTTCAGTCAAGAAAGAGAGAGGACATGGAAAGCTTTACGAAAATCTGTCTGAGAGAGAGTACAGAAGAGAAACAGAGTAAGAAAGCCAGATGATACTGTCCTCCCTTAACCACCAAAAAAAAAAAACCCCTTTGGGAGAAGGCGAGCCAGAAATCAGCTCTGTCACAGCCTTGTTTATTTTCCTAAACAGCTGAAAGACTGAGAGCTCATCCCCTCTGCCCCCTCCTGTACCACAGGCACCCTCCGTCACTGGCGGGAGGGGGAAACAACACAGATGCTATGGATGCGTGTGTGGGCACGTTCTGGCAACAGACCTGGCGCCCCGTTTTTACACTGCTGTTTGGAGTCATTCTCTTCACTTTTCCCATGGCCATTTCCCTCTATTCAGTGGCCCAAAACCCAGAAGAGACAAATTTCTTTGTCTCTGCGTGCAGCCTCTGTGCTTGGCTGAGCAAAGATGGCTCTGTGACACCCCGATGCCCACCCGTCTGCCTCTGGCAGGGCTTGGGGGCTCCYGTACTGCTGTGGACCCGGTGGTGAGCAGACGTTTTCATCCAGCAAGCACTTCTGTTGGTGCATCCAGCTCCTCCGAGCACTCCCCCACCTCTTCACCTTCCTCCTCTCCAGATCCCTCCTGCCCGCCCTGGCTCCCTCCAGCCATTGCCTGCGGGGCTGGCAAGGTTCAGGTGTATTCAGCAAAGTCCCTCTCTGGCCCAGGAGAGCTGATGGGTCTGCCAGAGGCATCACCTCTATTTGCTTGGGGAGTACGAGAGCGCGGTTTTGTTAGCTCTGTGACGGAGATGGGCCTCCCTCTTGTTGCAGGGAGACTTTGGGTCATACTGATGCCTCCCTAAAACCCTGAATTCCCCCAAAGGATGTAAGTGTAAACACTTGCTCAAGCTTTTCAGATAGGGGAGAACTGCCAGCCTTCGTAAGGAAGACACCCAGCTTTATCCAAGGTATGACCCTAAGCTGTTTTATCTAAGCAGATGCAAACTTATTTAAATGCTCTTAAATCAAATGGGAACAGGCATAGACTAAACTACTGTAAACTGTTCTTACATGGAAATTATATCCGCTGGGCAGCCTTTTGAACCACTTTGAACCCGGAGTAYGAGTGCATGACTGAAAGTAAATAGTTTGTCATCGCTTCGCGTGGCGCTGCCCATTAGCTGACCGAAGACATCGCACCCTTCAGCTGCTGGCCATCAGCTAGCAGTGACGTCCCTGCAGCTCGGCGAAGGAGGAGTGTACATGCACTCCCTGACCTCCTTCAGTTCAGTCAGTCGGAGTTACCGAAACTGGCGTCACCAGCAAATGTCATTAAGATGGCTAACTTCGCGTGGGAGCAGAGGAGGATCGCTCATAAGCTTTCTGCTCACCAGGGGATCCCATGCAGGAAGGAGGGAGCAACCATCAGTGGTCATCAGCAGTGTATTTAATTGCATCCTCCTTGCGGTTTGCGAAGAGGATATGTGTCTAAGGCTTGTGGGTTAAACAGCTGGTTTAAGCCAGCCCCTCTTACTTCACAGGAGAGAAGCGACCGTGCTCAGCCACCACCGTCCTGCCGACAGCCTATTGCTTTTAATCTCGTACTTCAACTGTGCTCAGCCACCACAGCCCTGCCGATAAACTGCTTAAAACATGTGTAACCAGCTAAAGCGTGAGGTGAAAGGGTGAAACTTTCTGTGTAGACAGAGACTTGGAGCGATGGCGCAGGAACTGTGCTGAAAAAGTAGGGCCCTAGGCTAAAACCAAACCCAAGGAAACCTCCTGTTACTTCTCTCTGGTCTGCCCAGGCTGCCTTCGATGGGTCTTCAACAGCAGTTTTGTGTGTGAAATGCAGCAGCAGTGAAACTTGGTGGTTCTGCCATAGAGATGCCCTGAGCTGGTCTCTGCATGGAAAGTCTTGCCCAGCCCCAGTCTCGTGGTGTGCCTGACCCTGCAGGTGTTTGGGCAAGGCTCCAGGGCAGCTAGCAAGTGCTGGTGTCCGGCCCCCGTTCGATCCTCTGAACTGACTCGGGATGCTGCCCCCCAGTCGGAGATCGCTATACCTGGCAGCCTGGATTCTGGCTGGCTAATGTCTACCTAAAGATGCTGCTCCGCATTAATCCTAAATATTTTCCTCCAGAGTTGAAAGCTCTTTGTGAGCGTAATCTGCCAGTCCAAACAGAAGAAAATCTCTATTTGGTCTGAAGAGCAGAACTTGGCGTGGTTTGCAGGGGGAAATGCCAAGTACGCAAGGCTGTTTGCTCTCCTTGAAACAGTCACGACTGTTCCTTAGCTCTACTAAGGCACATCTGGCTGTCATCTCTGCACATCTGTATCCTGTGATTTACACAGTTTTCTCCCAATGCTTTATGTGGTTTTTTGCTGTGATGAGGCTTTGGAAAGAACAAAAGCGCATCTTTCTGCCCTTCCGAGAGCCAGCAAAGCTAACGGGACCTCCTCTGGAGTCTGCAGCAAAGCATTTCCATAGCCCTCCCAGGAGAACAGTCTAGATGGCAGCAAACAGAGATGGAAGTAGAGACTTGTGGGGAATCCACATGCATCACTAACGCGTTGCAGGTTGCATCTGGGCAAGGAAGACTTGCCTTAGCACCTCTGTTCTTTTTCAGCCCCAAGGACACTTGAACACCATTACACTGATTAAGACTTAGAATACAGACCAAACTTAACAAGACTGACTTAAGACTGGTTCCTGGCCTGATAGGTCCAACAAGAGTTTCAGCCAGGCAGTCCTTCAGTTCTTATTTCAGGAAGGATCCCACCATGTGCAGGTACCCAGACACCGACTGGAACCTGTGAGCAACTGCGGAAAGAAGGAGCAGTTTCCTGTCCTACAAAGACTGCAATTATGTAAGAGGAGATGTTTGTGCATCTGCTATCTCCCTTCCTCAGCCCGGCTGATGCTGAAGCCAGCTAAATAGGATTTCCTCACTTGCATTGCAGAAGGAACTCCAAAGAACATGTGGTGGTTCTGCTACCTGCAACCCATCTCCAGCAGTTACAACGCCTCTAATACGCATCTTTGGCGACTGGCATTCAAAAAGCGCTGAGATCATCGGATTCTTTTTTTTTTAAAGAGGTGGAATCAGGTGGTACATAGCTATGATCTGATGGCCTAAATGCAACACATTAAGTTCCCACRCTGTGCAAATATTAGGTGATCGAGAGATGCTCCTTGAAGAGTACTGAAATGGTCAGAAGAGGAACCAGAGTGAAAGGAAGGAAGTGGAAGAGGTGATATAAAGCAAACTATATATTCAGCAGCATGCTAGTCTCGTCTGTTCTTTCTTTAGCAGTTCTTTTTTTTTCTTGCAGAAGGCTCCTATAGAAGATAAATATAAGAGCTTTTCTCTCAGAAGAGTAACATCCACGGTGATTCCTTTCCTTTCCTTCTGTTTCCTCCTGCAGACAGATCAGTTCAAAGCCTGCTCCACCCACACGCTGCTTTATCAGTGGGAGAGAAGAGGGAATTCTCCCCTGTCTTATGCTCCCCAGAAATGGARATGTTTCACAAGCTGATACTTACTCTGCTGGTAAGGAATTTGCTGAATTACTTTGTGATTCTGAGTGGGAAATTTGTTCCGAAGCTACATAGGCTTCCCAAATATTCCTAGTCTTAATTCTCAACATAGCAAGCTTACTCCTTGGTATTTACGAGCAGCTCTGCAATGGGACGGAAGGGAGGCTTATGATGGAGGGGTGAATAATGATTTTGCAGTGACTCTCAGGGTCACATTTTTGAGCAGTTACAGACTTCAGAAGGACATTTAGATTTAAAAGGAATACTTTGGGAGTACTGTCATAGTGCTCTGTCATGTCAGCAACGGGGAATTCACCCCTAAACCTCCTCTCACCCCGAAGTTGGTTGATTGCTTTCTCGTGGTATTGATCAAGAGCAAGCAATGAGACAGGCATGGTCTCTTTCATTAATTGTGGTGACTTATTGTAGTGTTTGACAGCGCTACAGGTTTCAGAGTTGTTTACTATGGGATAAAACCTGCCCTGCCAGGGGGAAGGGAGTGTATCCTACCCAGGAAAAACCCAAACCAAAACCCTTCTTCCTTAGTTACGTCCTAGGACAGTTGTTAACTTACTGTATTTACTGTCTGGATGGGAACTGGCTCTGCCTGCCTGGGGCCAACAGGGACACCAGCATTTCTAAAGTTGTGTGTAGGAGCACGATCGATAAATCTTTAAGAGCAGCATTGAAAACTGACATCCTGATTAAGTTCAGAATAGCAAGAAACCCTTGGAGGAGAGGTTGGAAGCTGAGTGCATAATGAGATGCCGACCCCAGAATGAGACCCTCTCTAATGAGAATGGTTAGTAACTAATAAAAAATATTGAGCGCGATGTTTTCTTTTATTTCTGTGTCTGTATGCAGCTAGCCATAGCAACTCTTGGGTAATATTTAGACTATAGAAACAGATGTATTTCTTCTACTTTCTTGTTCATCTAATCTGAAGGTGGCTCTCCAGTCAAAAAGTGTTTTGCTGTTGCGGGCAGGGTGATATGTGGGTGCGTATTGAAATGAGGATGCTGGAAGGCTGTTGCTGTGCCCATGTCCCAAAGCTCAGGTGTGCCTGCCAAGTGCCTGCTGCCTCTTCAGTCAGCTCGCAAGGGCTTCGGTCACGTAGGGCGTGGAAGAGCCTCCCCACGGTGAGGGCCAGCTCCGGGTCGGTGCAGAGGGAGCAGGGCTCCTGTATGCGTGTCGTGAGCACTGCTGTCAGTTGTGGAGCTGCTGAGCTGGGACGGGCGAGGGGCAGAAAGCGCTCTCCATGCTGCTGTCTGCGGCTTGGGTTTTTGTCAGAAGTATTTTAACTTGAAACGATGAAACGTCTGAAATATTTTTGGAGAGTTTCTGTTCTGTCATTGCATCAATCTCCTTTGATTTAATTCAGTGTGTTCGCACTGAAGACAGCGCTGCCGATGCTCTCACACTCTCTCCTCCCGTTGATTTCAGCCAGTGCCTCTCTGTGTCGCCAGCTTGCTTGCTAATGCTGCTGTCAGGATGTTAGCGCCGGGGGGCTGGGAGGCCTGGGAAAGGTCCCAAACAGTGGCTCAGCTTTCAGGGAGGCAGGGTTCAAACCCAGACTCTGCCAGAGGTTTATTCTACTTCCTCGGGTAGATATGTCATGTAACTCCAGTGCCCCTCCTGAAGGGTGGGGATAATGGTGCTTCTTCACAACTGCAGGCCCTGCAGAGGCAGCTGTTTCCTCTTGTGTGCACAATGCTCTGGTTTCGGTGCAGCCAGTAGGTGTTTGCGTTAATCCTGCAATAATAATTGTGATTTCAAACAGGGGAGGAGGGATGAAAGGTTCAGGCCAGCTCAGGTTTTTAAACCTGGGAGCCCAAGTGGTGGACGGATGAAGCGGCTGTGCGTGGGCTGTCCTGTGTCATAGCCGGTGGCACAGCTCCCCGGCGGTGCGTGAACCTGGTTGCCAGCGCAGCCCGGCCGACTGGCTTGCACCCGCGTCCCTGCCCGGGCCTGCACCCAGAGGTGTGGTGGTTACAGCGCCTGCGGGAGGTCTGCCCTCGCCTGCTCTTGCACAGGACCAGTTTGAAGGGCAGGTGGAGTGGGTGGTTGCTCACCCAGCAAAAAGTTGAGAGCAGAGTGTGAGAAAGAGTACAAGTGTATGAAATGCGAAGGAAGTGCAGCAAGGGCTGCCTTCTGTTCAGACTGGGGAATCACTGGTGAGAGGGGACGGGGCACTGGGTTGCTTGGGGTTTTTTTGGTTTTAAAGATTGGCACAGCAGGTGAAGGTTTTAGCCCAGAAGGTGATGCCGAAAGTCCCTGTTTCTCCCAGGAAAAGCAAGGCAAAGCGAGGGCTGCAGTTGTGGCTGTGGACGGTCCGGCACCTGTGGTGGTGCACGGTAGGGTTTGATGGAGGGATGCCTACAGAAGCGCGGGGCCAGGAGAAGGCTGCGCCTGCAGCCGAATCCCCGCGTGTTCCCACGGGCGGTGCCCACCGTGCTGCCGGACCCGGTGCACGCAGGGCGACCTCTTCTATCGCTGAGCCACGCGCGGCGCCCCCGGGGCGGCCGCGCAGCTGCCAGCGCCCGCCGAGCCGCCGGGTGCACGGGAACCGCTGTCCCCGCGTGCGGGGCCTGGGGGTCTCGGGGCGCGGCGGGGGCAGCCCGGCGGGCC
>JAYKAV010003210.1:2617905-2673587 GCA_035582835.1 Phoebastria nigripes
TCTGCGCCGGGGGCCGCTCTGAGGGGCGGCGGGCAGGGCGCGGGGCCGCGGCGGCGGGCGGGGTCACCTGTGCGGAGGTGATCCCTCCGCGGGCGCCGGGGAAGGGGAGGCGAAGCCCGCGGGGGCTGGGGCGAGCCGGGCCCCCCCCGGGCCCGGGCCGGGGCCGGGGCCGGGGCCGGAGCCCTCCCCGGGCCGGGGCGGGGTGCGCTGAGGGGTGGCGGTGGCCCCCGGGAGAGGAGAGAAACTTTGCGGGAGCGAGCTGCAGCGGGGCCGGGGCCATCGCCTGCATGCGGCCGCAGCCGGGCAGCGCCGGCGGGGCGGAGCGGGTCCCTCCTGGCTCCCGCGGCCGGGGTCCCCAGGGCCGGGGTCCCCAGGGCCGGGGTCCCCGCGGCGGAGCGCGGCGCTCGGGAGCCGGCCGGGGGACGGGGCGCGCTCGTCTCCCGCGGTGGAGCCGCCCGCCGGTGTCTGCCCGCGGCCGTGGGCTCTCGGTACCTGTGGGGCTGGGGGCAGCCGCGCTCCCGCTGGGGAGGGCTTCGGGGCAGTTTGAATGGGCTCCCGTGTGCCATTTTGAGAGGAAAAGATTTTGGAAGAGTGACGCTCGATCTCGGGTGCTGAGCGGCCGTCTCCTGCTTCATTTTGCAACCAGCTGTACAGAGAGGGTGATAGCAAGCAATTTATATTTTGCATTGCAAATATGTGAGTGTAAGCAGAATTTACGCAAGGCTTATTTTCCTTTAAGTGAAGGAGAGCGTACTCCTCTGTGACTTCAATTTGCTTTTTAAATAAACAGACGTGTCTTAAGGGTTCCGCGGTGTCCAGCATGGTGTAAGGAATGCTCTGATGTTTAGGAAAGAGCACAAACACCAGCTAAGACTTGAACACAGTTTTTCTTATGGAGCATAACAATGCTTGGGTGGGTTTTTAAGATTTGGGACTTTAATGCCCTTAAATTAATCAAATTTTCTTTTTTTTATATATGTATTCTAAAAGTTAACRCTTGTTTTTCATGAACGTGGGGATTGTTTCTGAGAAGTAAGGCCAGGAAAGACAAACATGAGCACTGTTGTAAGTAAACAGGGGTGTATGCGTGTACTTAAGTCTATTTAAGTCTACCCACACAGTATATGTGGATGTGTGACACTAATACCAGCCCTTCTTTTACATAAACTCCAAAGACTGCYGGTGAGAAGGTGCTTCCTCTGGTGTACTCTGCCTCTTGTGCCTCTGGGGCCAGACCTGTGGTCTCTTCCCGCTTTCTGTTGGTGGGAAACGGAGCCATCTCCAGCAGAGCAGACTGGCTGCTTGCTGCTTGCCTTCGCCACATGATAAATTGTAGATTACGTGGCAAAGGCAAATTTTAGACCTATTTTAAACAGGGCACAGAGTGCACTCTTCTCTCTGATAGGTGGTGTGAATTCCTGCCCGTGTTTTGTTCTCTTTGAACACGGTTTTCCTGCTGATGCGGAAGGGAGCTCCATCCRCCGAGTAAAGGAGGCATAGGCTGTAAAGGTCTGTGCCGCAGGTGAATTTGTCTGTGCTTTGCTTGAGTTGCCCAAAGTGTTCCCCYGCCGGCACTGCTAGCTTTCGTCAGGGCTCTTGCCGTTTTGCTGCAGTTTGGGAGAGTATCTCACGTTGTGATCAGAGTTAGCTTAAAATTAATCTGAGAGATGAGAAATAGCTTCTGGCGCAATAGACACGGCACCCTGTGTGTCTGCTGCCGTGCAGAGCTGGGAGCGACAATGGGAAGAATTGTTTCACAGGTGGAAATTTTTCACAGCGCCCACTGCATCCGCTGCCTCTTCGTGGGACCTAAGTGACCGGGCTCTCTTGGGAACCTCGCTTACAGCCAACAGCCTGATGCACTCTGGAGTTTGTGTCGTGATTAGATAGGAGGTGGAAGGATGTGTTTTGATTTAGTGATTTAAATATTTTGCCCATGTAAAAATGTGTGGTTTAAGATCAAACGCAAACTTTTGACTAGACTGCAGTGCTTTTATATCAAATGGCACCTCCCTTCTGACTCCCCTGGCAGGAGGCGGCAGCCTTACCCTGCGCTCCCAGGGTAGTTTTCACTAGCAAGGAGGTGTGGTATTCGGAGTATACCCAGTGCATGTGGCTGACGAGCAGCTCACTCGCATCCTTGATGCCAGAGAGACTGACGGTGGCATAAAGCTGGGCATAGGTTTCACTGGGGTGCAGTGGAGACGCAGGAGTGATTGCTCCTCCTGTAGAGCCTTTGCATCRAGGTGCGATCCAGCCCAGCAACCCGAGGCTTGAATCACCTTTTTAGATGATAACATTCTCCCTTTTAATGCTGTTGTTTTTCTTAGTCAGTCCCCTTCCCCTCAGCTACCATCTCCGCCACGGCCTGGATCCAGAGGAGCATGGCTTTTCGAGTCACAGGTCATCTCTGTTTGCAGAGGGGTGCGAGGTGCCAAAGCCTCATCCAGAAAGTGTATGTACTTGCACCTAGCCGCAAGAAATAGGCTAGAGCTCTTCCTGAAGAGGCAGGTAACCACAGTGTTTTAATTGATAAACCATCTGTAGTGGGCAACTCTAGAGGATAGGGCGCAAGATCTGGGTTTCTGTTCTGGTGTCTCTCACTGCTCTTCTGGGTCTTACTTAGACTTAGTCTCTCCCTGTCTTACTTGGCTGGGTCTCTAAAACGAGGCCTCCTTTTCAAGTCGCTTTGAGATCTCCTGATGCTAAATGATGTGTGATAGCAAAGTGTTAGAACATTATAATGTTTATATGAAGGTCATTCCAAAGATCTTTATATTCCACAAGGCTTAGGCTTTCAAAATTAGATACAGTGCAAATTAAGAAGAAATCCAAGTTCACAAAGTTCATCCGGGCAGTGAACGTACAGCTGGGTGCCTCTCTCTCTCTTCCAGGCAGTGCAAGTCCATGGTTATGCTCTGACATCAAGAAAGTCACACTGGTGAATAAGAGGTGTAACCGGGATCAAACACAGCCCTGCAGACCCAAAATACAGCTGCCAGCCACTGGGCTGCCGTATGCTTTTTGGTCTGCTGAAGGGGACTGGAGGTGAAGGAAAGTTACAGAAACATCTCATTAACTTGAACAGTATGAGTCGCTTCCAAAACTCTACCTGACTGCCATCCTTGCAGAAAGAGCCAAAGCAAGCATGAAGTTTTCTTTTTTTTTTTTTTCTTCTTTCTTTCTCCCCCCCCCCCGCCTCAGTCTGACTCAAATTCTCTCCTGTAAAGAGAGGGAGGAGTGGAGAAGAGAGACTCCTTCATTACATGAGACCATCTTCCAAACTGTGATGATTCAGGTTTTTCAAGGGAGCCTTCTGAGTCAGGCCTTTTACTAGTTTGCTGTCATGGACAGCAAAAATAGCAGGGGCATCAGTCAGTGGGATTTTTCTTTTCCTCTTTCTGTGTGCCTGTGTTTTTGGCAGGATGGTAAGGAAAAGCTGGGTCTGATTCTGCAGCCCTTACTCATGGGGATGGGCACATCCAAGCAAATGGAGTTGCCTGCGTGATTCAAGCATGGAAGATTTGGGTTGCTTTTAAGTCTTGTTCTAACTTGACGGGAGTGAAGTATTCAGAATGGGGGAGCAAGGCCTGCCAGGTGCATTTTGACTAGCTCTGAGACTTACTCCAAATCCAAAGCTCAGGCTGTTTTTACAGGCTTGATAGGTGCCCGGTTCTTCTTGTGGGCTGTGGGGGGTTGAGAGCATCCATGTCGCAGTAACACGCTTGCAGAAGGCCTCTAAGCCATCCTGGGTGGCATGGTGGGAGATGGGGACCAAAGATCCCAGCGTGTCCGCCTTCACCCCTGCTCTAGTTGGAGGAGCTCGCAAGACTGGAGTGAACCACGTAGGCTATTTCCTCCTGACCGCTTTGTCACGGGCCCTGCCTCAAAGGGCTTTTCCTTACAGATCTCCTTACTGCCAAAATAGCGTTGAAGAACCTTGGTGTGACAGATCCTGGTCCTCTAGCTGGGAATTAAGCGAAAATTCCCTGATTTCGTTTGAATGTTTTGGTTTGCGCAAACCAAGAAACCCAAACCGAACTTTAGAGGTCATGCAATGAAAGCACAAAAGCAGTTGTTTTCCTCACCTCTTCAGTGAAGTGTAATCCTAGCTTCAGTGAGAGTAATCCTAGCCCAGATGTAATGCTGTAATCGTTGGACCCCTGGATATGGGAATTTACCCTCATAAACTAGGGAGAGGCATCAGGCCAGAGCGTGGTATGTGACCTCTTTGGCAGGGAGCTTGTTTGGCCTTGCAGGAAATGACTTGTTCATTTATTTAGTACTTGTTCAAGGTCTTGCACCAACAGCTGACAGAGTGAAGTCTTCTATTGAGCAGCTTACAGCTCGGGGAGTGGCAGGGACGAGGCATGCGGCCGTGCTTGGAAGGAGCGTGGGGAAACAGGCTTAAGGATGTGCTTAACCTTCAGCATCTGCTTACGGTATCGACAGAGCAGGGCTTGTACACCTGGCTGTGAATCTGTGCTTGCTTCAGGGTCTCCCCAAAGAACTGCCTTAGAAGTGTCCAAATCTCCGTACCTGCCAGTGTTTGGAGTCCACTTAATTAAACTGTTATGGAAGTGCCAGGATGCGTGCCGGGATGTGCGCCAGGCTGGTCAACTTGCCAAAGTTGGGTGCCTGAGGTAAACTCCAGCACGCCGCCTAAAATCACAGGATCTTGGTCCTCAGGATGCGGATGCGGGATGCTTGGGAGTTCCGGCTTCGGCAGGCCATGAAGGCAAAAGGTTGCCGGCCTCCCCGGCTGTTCATAAACAGCAAACGCAAGGCTGTGAGACGGTGAATAGCAGAAAAACTCATCAGTCGTTATTTCTTTTGTGCCCATTAAGGGGAAGGTAGGCTTGTGGCTCCACGTCTGCCTCTGCTGATCACGGTAAATGCTCAGTCCTGCCCTGTCTGCTGCTTGTGGCTGCTCCTTCCCTCTTTGCCTCCTTTTGCGTGGGCTCTGGCATTTCAGTGGCCCTTAGCTGAGTCTTTTCAGCAGGCTAACCCAGCAGAAAACTAGGCCAGCATAAATAAAGGAAGTTTTCTGCCAAATTAGCACACTAAAATGACTTTTTGAGGGGTCTTAACAAGCCATGGCTGAACAGAGAGCCCTTGGGTGGTGGCCGTCAGAATGGCAGAGCTTGTGGTAAGGTGGGCATGGTTTGTTGGTTTTGTCTAAGCCCTTGTTTAGTAGTTCCCTCCTGCTCCTTAATGTTGAGAAGGCTGGCTGGTCATGCTGTCCGTTTTTGGTCAAAGATTCTCAAAAGGAAGGGCTCGGTTGGACCTGTCACATATTCACATGGCAGGTACTCATGTCTGTAGCCTCCTGGGAGTGAGACTATGAAAAAAAAAATCTGCCCGGGGGTGGGAGAGGGTCATTCAGGAGATCAGCAGCTAGCCCTGCAGCTGGAAAACTCCCCTCACCCCTGGAGCTGACCCTGCTTCTAAGTGTTATTCTGCCCCCAGGTATTTTTCTCTGTTTTGTCTCTGTCCTTCCCTCTTTAAATTGATGGCAAGTCTATGGTAGCTAGAAAAATAATTGTGTTTTGGTTTTTTTTTTTTTTCTTCTGGTTTCTGTGCCTTTGGAGTAGTTTAAGTTACCCTTTCTAGCTTTCCTATCCACAAGGAAGCATGGAAAATTCAGTTTTCATGGAGCCTTCCTTAAGATAAGACTTGAAGAAAAGAGCCAGGTCTCATGGAACCTGTCACTGAAAACTTTGGAATTTTGTTTTTTCAAATGAAAACCACATGGGGTTCATGGAGCATAGAGCCTGAGGGATGCATCTTGTTACTGCCATTACTCAGAAGCCAGTGTAACTTCTTCAAGCAATTTCTGAAAAATGCAGATTTCTTCTGCAGGCACAGTGATCATCTGCTGCGCTKCTGTGGGAGCTGCATCTTGCTGTCACAGGGCTGCGCCTTGCCACCTGTGCTGAGGCATGCTGCTTTTTACAGCCGGCAGCCAGGCAATTGAGTTGCAGTGGTGCATTTTT
Organism: Phoebastria nigripes; assembly: GCA_035582835.1. Lineage (NCBI taxonomy): Eukaryota > Metazoa > Chordata > Aves > Procellariiformes > Diomedeidae > Phoebastria > Phoebastria nigripes. The sequence continues at coordinate 2,623,902 of JAYKAV010003210.1, forward strand.
GCAAAAAAAAGGGTGTTTGCTTTTTCCAGCCTTGTCTTCCATGCCCTTCTCTAGGCCAGTCTTTAAGCATGGGATTTTAGAAAGCACTGGGGTTTTTCAAAAGCTTTGTTCTGCTCTAGGTTTTACCTTTAATATCGCCATGAGTCGAGCCAGACCAATGCTGAGAGCCGGTGGTAACATCATCCTAACTTTTTTCCGCTGCTGTGGCTTTATGGGAAGAAGCAGTGGGCATGCCCAGGTGTGAGCAGGATGTTTATAGTCCTGCCACTTCAATCATCATGTCCTGTAGACATGCTCTCAGAAGAGTAAGGTTACACAGCGAGTAAATCTTTGTGGCTGGTCTGCAGCAAAGCTGCATTACTCACAGCATCAAAGGGAAATACTGTGAAAATGAAAGCGGTAAATGTGTGTAATTTGCAGCTCATGGATGGATTCTTGGCTGACCGTAAAGGGATGAAGGTGTGTTACCTCTGCCTCTCCGTGGAATCGTTGCTGGACTGTCAGACTCTCCTCCAGCTCTGAACAGCCTGTCCTTGCATTATTTACTGCCAAGGGCATCCTGATTTGGGATTTTGCAGTTAGCTACTTGAAACCCCTAAGGGGCAGTTCCATCTCCCTTTATCTTGTCTCCCAGCAAAGTTTACGTTATCTTTTCTTGCATTGTCTTYCACAGAAGGTCGAGTCTCCACAGCAGTCAGAAAAGTGCCTGTTCAGGCAAGACTTAGATCTGATTTTGTCAGCTTGGAAATTGATAGCAATGGAGCTGCCTTGATACGGAGATGGCCATGGGATGAGCCCGCTGTACCTGGGGATTTTGGAGGGTGTTGAGGCCTCCATCGCTTTGGCAATGGAGCCAACTACATCAAAGCATCTGTACCTCCGTAAGATATTAAATGCATGCAGTCAATGTGTTTGTACCATAGCATGGCTGGATTTCAGCTTAACGCTCAGATTTAAAAATAAAATGGGTACAATCTCTAGGTGCTAAGCTTTTCTTTAGGAGCAGGCTGCAAAAACTCTGGAAACGAGGGCATTTCTCTGTGTGTTTGAATGTTGGGGGTTAAGGAAGGACAAGGAGGGAAAGGGAGCAGGACGGGATGTTGCATCCAGCAACAAGGGCTGACGAATAGAAGCCCACAGCAACTGGAGACGACTCCAGCCTGCATTAAAAGCTGAAGCTTGATGTGGACTGAAGATGTTTAAGCCGAATTCTTTTGGCGGTATCCCTGAGACTAGGAGCACTGCACAAGGGCTCCAGGGAGAAGTCCTGGAGTCTTGTTCTTCTGAAAAAAGGGAGGCGTTGAAGAGGAGTCCAGATGCGGTGTCCAGGGAGAGGGCTGTGTGGGACAGTACTTGCTGGGACTTTATTTGCCTTTTATGGACTTTTTTGGCTATCAGGGACTGCTGAAGAGGTGGGATTGAATGTCATCTGCCTGTAAGCCTTGCCTGTGGGAAGCAGGTAGGCCCCAAGTCCTGTCTGGGACCTGGAAACTGCCCGCAGGTCCAGAGGAGAGGGGAGCGGGAACGTGTCTGCTGTCGTACCTCCTGCTCCACGCCGTCCTCTCCTCAGCTCTGCAGGCTGCCTTTGGCAGGGCAGGTCGTGGATGCTGTGTCGGTGGATGTGAGCGTGTGCATAGAGAAGGGGATATACCTTTCATAAAGGAAAAACGCTCTTGTGCACAAGGGAGTGTCAAAACTGATTTGGAGGCACAGATTTTGTTGTTTTGAAACATTCCTTTGCTGAGCTGTGAGCCGAGCAGCTGTGCTGAGTGGCTGAGACTCACAGTCTGGTCTGACCTTTCTATACCTCCAGTAGTGTGTGCGGTACTTTGGCTAACAGCCATGTTTGTGTGTCCATAGGCAGTTAGGCCATGATCCAGGGGGCGAGTGCTTGACTTGCAGCGTGTGAAGTAATGTGGTTGACTTCAAGCGGGCTCGTGTGTGTACAAGGTTAACCAGATCCTTCCTCACCCAAGCTGTTCCTCCGTCCACGGCCTTTTCAGAGGAAATGAGGCAAGTAAGCAAGCCCTCAAATTATAACGTAGGGAAACTGAGATATGAGAGGAGTTTGYGGGACTCTCCCAGCGCAGGAATGACAGAGCCCCAGATGGAGTGCGGATCTGCGGCTGGCTTTGCGCATCAGTCCACAGTGTACTGACGTGTCCTTACAGACCAGCCCCGGGAAGTCTCTTGTGGCCCCACGGTGGCTGAGGGATAAAAAGCACGCAGCCAGGGCGTTCTCTGTAAGCGCAGTATATCTGATCTGTTGTGGTGGTGGAAGAGGAGAAAGACGTGTTTGGATGGTGCTGAGCGTGCTCTTCTAAAGAAAACTTCGGTATGCCAAGGCTCATCCTCAGTGTTGGCTCCTGCAGCAGGCATCACCTATCAAATGAGGACTGCAAACAAATTTTAATAGCTCAATTAGGAAAGAGCCTGCTAAAGCCCAGGAAAAGAATCTTTTTGGTATGCAAGCCAAAAACATGCTAACTGAACTACAAACAACTGAAGGGTCTGCTATTAAAATAATTCTCATTCAGAGATAGACTCGGCTGTTTTTTTTCCCTAAGATGGCCAGAACATCCTGTAACATAAAGCAGGAGGAGAAACGAGCCTTACATGGACATTCCTTTCTCCTCTGAGAAGATCTGCCCTCCAATTCTCAGTGCACCTCTTTGTGATAGTTGATTTGTATTTTGTTGCCAGCTCACAGGGAGAACGGGACAGAAGAAACTCTTTTAAATGAACGTTGCATGCGCTGAGATAGTGCAACAGTTCATTTTAGGGGAAACAAGAAGATAAGCCATGTCAATTGACGTCACACACAATGACGTGTGCTAAAAGGCTCATAGCATTTGATTTCTGTTGTTAAAAAAGAGTAGGTATGTATGATGTGCAACTCCACAGGGTGGTGGCAAAGTAGAAAAGAGTTGTTAAATGCCTTGCTTTCGTGCTCAGTAAGTGCCATGCAGTACAGGAGCTGGTTAGGATTCTGGCTGCGATCATACTCGACGTATACATTCTGCTCTCTTCTCTGCAGAAGGGTGCCATGGTTCTGCTGCAGGGCTCGGGACAGAGGATGCTGTAGAGCCCTGCGGACAATGGCCTTACCAAACTGCACAGCAAGAAGAGATCTCACTGATGGGGTGGCATAAAGTCCTCCCAAGGATGTAGGCTGCTGGACAGCTGGGTGGACCGGTCCCTTGGCGTAACCAACATACGGTACCATGGTTAAGATCTTTTGACGGAGCACAGGTTTTGCGTCTCAGGTCCAGGTGAGCGGAGACCATCCTGGCACAATGTTGAGTGTACTGGCTAGTGCTGGGGTTCTCACAAGCCCTATTTTGCAAACTGAGCTAAAATGACCCTTGTCCCAAAGAGCTTCCTTCCAACCCAACAAACTGTCATATATGGCTTGCTTGTTCATGATATGCTTGTTCAACAGGTTACATCAGTTGTGCTCACGGCAAGGTGTTGCTTGCTGTGGACTCCTCCTCAGAAAGCAGTATCGTTGGAGGGGAGGGAGAAGGAGAAGAGGTGATACGTAAAAAAACTCTTAAGTTAATTTTACTGCTGACTGCTGACAAAGTAAAATAAATTATGAGTTTCATGTTCTTTGGATTTATTCTTGCACTAAATCAGAGTAGGCAACAAATCAAGCTTGTCCAGAAGTGGAGGAGTTTTCCAAGAACATAACTGAGTAACGTAAAAGCCTCTTGAGTCAAAAAAGGATCCAAAGAGAGGTTGCAGGAGTGCTGTCTTGGTGTTGCTCGCTGCTGGAAGGCAGTCAGTATGTTTCAGGGGGAAACATATGGATSGACCTGGGAGACCTCAGGAGCCGTTGTCATACGGACGATCGCTGGTGTTGCACCTCCCGCTGGAGTTAAGCCTGCAGAGACAGAGCTGATGCTGTGTCCAGGGTGAGGGAGACCTGTAAGAGGACTTATTTGAGAGGTACTTCCCTAAAGATTTTTCCTGGGAATGAGTGGCTGTGTGCCTGCCCGGTGACGTGCCCGAGCGCTGCCTTCCAGGGCGTCTGTGCCACACACCGGAGGGAGTTGTGGGCAGCCCGTGTCCCCTGAAGCGACACGACCTCCTGGTATCCCTTCCTCTCCCAGATTTCCTGGGTGTCAGGTGTTTGGTCAGATAAAATACATTTCTCGTGGGTGGCAGCGCCCCAGGCCGGTTGGTGTCAGATGAGACCAAGGAGGAGCTGCGGGTGCCACTGCACCCGAAGGGGCGGGAGCCGCGTGTGGCTACGTGGCCGGCAGGACGGGCCTCGCCAGCCTGGGCCCTGCCCCGCCGTGCGAGCCGGGGCCCAGGTCGCGGTGGGGAGGACGGCTGGAGGTCAGGCTGGACCGCAGGCACGGATCAGGACCTGGCGTGGTGAGGGTGAGCGGGGCCGGGGACAGCCCAGCGGTGGCGGGGCAGGTCTGAGGGTCACACTGGTGTATGTTACCCGTGCAGGTAAATCAACCTTAACGTGGGAACCTTTGCCCTGGCTCTGCTACAGAAGAAAGTCTTTCACAGACAAGGTAGTTTCTTGCTAGGATGGATCTTGATGAAGGAATTGGTCTTTTTTCATCTTTGTTTAGATCCTGTCTAGAGTTTCCCAGTCTTGGGAGCTTCCTGTGGCGAAAAGCACAAGATCTGGTGACTCCCAAGCCCCTCCTGGAATCCAGCCTTCCTGCAGGAGGGTATCAGGTGTTCGGCTTCCTGGTGTGATGAAGAAGCAGTCCGACATGCCGCTGGTGATGAAAGCAAGTTGAGAGAGAAATTTGAGACGATTTTGGAAAGATAATGAAGCTTAAAAGGAGAAGAATGAAAAAAAATTGTCAGTCACCACCCATTACTGTGTGCTAAAGTTAAAATCCCTAGGGATTTTGCATCAGCTAACGCATAACAGACTGTAAAATGAAACAACAGCATTGGTGGTTTTGTTTTTAAAGCCTTGATTGTAAGGCTATTTTTTAAAAAATACCAAAGGCTTTTTGTTTCATTTTAGTGAAAAACATGTATTTTCCAAGGGAAGCACAAGTTGTGTTAGTCCCACTACCGTCACTTCCACGCACGTTTCCAAAGCATCTCGCGAGCAGGGCTGCGTGCCGGTTGGCAGTGCTGTTTGGATAGGGAGGCTGAGGACCGGAGGATTGTAGGACTGGAGTCTCAAATTGTTTAAATTGACTTTGGTGGCATGGTGCCAGCTGACACCAGCTGAGAATCTGGACAGAACAACTTATCCAAGGTCACCTCACGGGCTAATAGCAGAGCAGTGAATTAAACCCGGGTCTGCAGAGTCTCACTTCAGGGTAAATAAAGAATGCATACCGCTTCTTGGAGGGTCTTGCTATTCTTCAAGCCTTATAAAGAAAGGACAGCGTCAAACACTTGATTCTGGTATGACGTGGAGTACTACCCTTTTGTGCCAGGATCTCTGGTTAAAAACAGAAACTTTTTTTTTTCCTATAGTGTTATTTATTTCCTTAAAATACTTTGGAAAGTTCCAGTTTGGGATTTTACTGGAAAGATGCTCTTCCTCTGCGTGAGTGAGGGGCTGAGTTGAGCTGGGCCAGGCTCATTTCTCAGAGGAAAAAGGCTGAGGTGCTGCTGCGCTGCTCGTGACTGGTACCTGTTTGGGCTTGTGTCTGTCTTTTTCAGCAGGTAGGGAAACATTCCCCAGGTGAAAAGAGTAAGATTGTAGTGAGCAGTTTGGACAGGGAATGCATTCACATCATCTGCTTGTAGGGACAGGCTGCCTTTTCAGTGATCTGCAAAGGAGTCCYTGCAAACTTCAGTCAAGGCTTGGTACAGAAACCCCCCTTCGAAATGTTTCAGAAGGTTCATATGCTAATGTCACCCTGACAGTACGTTTAAGGGCCGGTCTAAAATCCGTTGAAGCTAAATGATAGTTTTTCTCTATTGATTTCAAGGGTGACAAAGATCCTGTTCTTTGAGTCCTCGCTTGGTTTTGGAATGGGATTTTCATTAAATTCTTTTCAAGGATGGGCGTGACATGTTTCTTCTTCTCTGCTTTCCAGGTATCTGAATATTGAGATGGCATCGTAGACCACTGTCTTCCATGTGCTGTTTTCTCCATGAGGGGAAAGGGAAGGATCAGAAAAGACAGGGCTGTCTTAGCTTTGGCCATCTGGCGTTATTCCTTAAGGTCTTTTTGGTCAGGCTTGCATCAGTGGTTTGTAGCTCACCTCTACCCCATCGCACCATTTCTCTCTCCCTCCCTTGCTCAGAGGCTCCCTGTGTGAAGTGGATGTTTACAGGTCCATGCTGGACTTGTACCACTCTCAGATCCCTTACAGCATCTGACTTGGGATGCCCGCGGTGCCCCTGAGGCAGAGCAGAGGGAGCCTGTTCCCAGCTCGGGCACTGCACCCTGGGGAGTTAGCGAAGTGCTCTATTGAGTTGCGTGTCTTGGTTCAAGGGCCGACCCATGTGCTCAGCATCAGAGAACTTGTGATCCCTGTGTTTGACCAGAAGACAAACTCCTGTGAAGTGTGAGATTTCCCAGCGTGGATGCTAAACGTACGAATTAGTTCTGGAAAGCCAGTGAAGTTGCACAAAATAGGAGTATTAACGATGATTGTATTTTTTTTCCTGTACGTTACCAGGGCTCTTCAGAAAAGAGCTGAAACTAGTGTTTCCAAAATTACGGAGTGTGTTTCCTACACGAGCTGAAATGTGGGAATTTACAAGATGCTTCCTCTTTGTGTCTAGAGATTTCTTTCCTCCTTTTCCTGCCCCCCACCCCCCCACCCCCCCCACCCCTTGAAAAGTTTTTTCAATAACCATCATGTTGCTATGGATGTGGGAGAGAGAACAGGAGGACTGCATTAAAATGCAGGGTCTGCCAGCAGAGATGCACAAGGCTGAAGAGCCTGGTCCTTGCTGGAGGGAGTCCCACAGCTAATTTCCTCATGTGGGACTGTGAAAAGTGACCCTAATGGTGCAAAGCAGAATCAAACAAGCAGGACGCTAGCTGTGTTCTCCCTGCCCCGTTACATGGCTGTTACAGTGCACGCATCCTCCCCAGGGGCAGCTGGGAGCTGGCACCCGTGTGCTAAGATGAGCTTGGGCTTTACAGCCAAATTTGTCTGCAGGAATGAAGGACTAGCTCTCAGCTGGAGGAGGAAAGGACAAGGGACAACCTGCGATAGCTCAGTGGTGACACCTGTTGACTGGGAAAATGGCTGTGCCGGTGATCTGAGGTTAGGAGGACCGTGGGAGGCAGGAAGAACCAAGGAATTCTGGTGTTATAAGCCTTGGCTCGTATCATCCGTGTGAAAGAGAAGAGAGGAGGCAGCGTCTAGTGGTGCAGTTTTATTGGAAGAACCTGTCGTGGGAGAGAAGCTGCAGCAGGACACGTCTTTCTTTCTCCAGACAGACGAAGCTGGCAATTTTACTGTGGCTGATTAAAATGTGCCTGTCTCCAGTTCTGCGATTCCCATGGCTGGTGGGCTGTGTCCCTCTCTTGCCTGATTACCAGATTTATTTCTAGATATGTTTACTTCTAATAAATATAAGAAAGARATGTCCTGGGGCTTCTATATATATTTGTCTGTAATTAAGGTAGGATTAATTGCTTAAAATTGTTTTTAAGGGCCTGTTATGAGGTCAGCAGATAGGAGCATGGGATAAAATGCATAATGAATACATTATGTTATAAATAATGGACACAGCCGGTGCACAGGCATCCCTGAAAGGTAATAGCTCTTTCAATATTTAATTAAGTGAGTACCGTAGGGAAAACACTCTATGTCACTAACGTAATTTTCGACCTGGCTTAGTGACACATAAATCAGTCTGAATGAGGGCAGAAACCTGCAGGCAGCTGGGACCCTTGGTAGGCACTGTTCATGGTAATTGTAGGGAAATGTTTGTTGGCTGGAGAACTGGTGAGAAGGGATAATGTTGAGGGTTGATAGAGAGGAGGTGCTGATGGTACCTGGAAGATTCGTTGGAACTGGAGCTTTGCTCATTTTCTTAAGACGGAGTTGCAGATCCAGCAGCATAGGAAGCCTTGTGCTTCTGTCTCCGTTGTAGAAGAACCAGGCTTTCCAAGAGGACGCCTGATGGATGTTCTCTCTTGCTCTTGGAGCCCATCTGCCTGCGGCTGGCTTGTTGTGGCAGCTCCAGACCAGATCCACTTGCTGGCCAGTGGCAGAGAACAGGGTTGAGTGAAGGACCATGAGCACCCTGAAACATCTAAAACGCTCTGTGTGGGGTGCAAGCCTTCACAGCCTTTCTTGAGCTCCTCGTTGCGGTTCCTTCTGTGGCTCTTGCTATCCGGTGTTAATTTTAGCCCCACGCCCTGGGAACGAAAGAGATGCATTAGTGCAGGGAATTCAGTTTCGTAGGGAAGAAGGCACAGCATCGATTACGAGGCCTGCGGCTGCCCTTCAGCATGTTCTTATCTGTGGTAAAAGTTGAGTCTCATGGGTTTTCTGAACAGATAAGAAAAAGGGGRAGTATTTCCCATCCGCAAGGCCTAAATTCCCATCTGTGTCCCTAATTGCTCATTTCCCATTTCCCATCTCCTCCACGCTCTCATTTCATTATGTTTTATCCCCCGTTCTTACACTAGCTCCACTGCAATTCTACCCGTGCCAGTGTAGCAGGTAGTTAAATGAGTCGCCTCAGTGCAAGGCCTGGGAGATTTGTGAGGGCTGCAGAAGTCCAGCCTGCCCTCCTGCGTATCTCTCCAGGTCTCTCGGTGGGCTTTCCTGCTTTGTAGTTCCTTGTCTGGCTATCAGTGAGCGTTCTTGAATTTCACAGCACGTAAAGAGTGCTTTTAGGGAGCAAATCCAGATTCAGTATCGTACAGTGGAGTTAAATATCAGAGCTGCTCTATTTTCTGGGGCTGAGACCTTGTCTCCATGTTGCAAAGTGCCTAGCATGTTTCCAGCACTATGGAAGCAGTAAATAATGGTGATTAAACAAATAACAGTTACAGATTTGTCTGGTGTTGTTGCAGGGAAACACAGGGGGAAAGGAGTTGTAAGGCAAAGGGAAGGGAGAAATAGTCTTTTTAACTTGAAAAACATGTTTGTATTGGAATCGGACACAAAAGCTCCCTTTTCCCTCTTGCTTGTTTATTTTTTGCAAGATCCATTTTTTTCTTTATCTTTTGTGGAGAAAAGCATGAAAAAACCCCCCTCTTCTGCTCTTTTGTGATGGCTCCCCTATCATCAGGGCGTTCTGGTGTTTAGATACCAGACTGGGAGCCAGGGCTTATGACGGTCTTTTTTTTTCCTTCTTTCTTTCTTCCCTGAAAGGGGTGGCTTATTTTTAGTGCTCGCAACACCCAGCTCACTGGAGGGACCCAGCAGGCTGTTCCATCCATCGTCCACGGGAGGGTCACGTTCACTGGGGGAGCAGGATCTGCTCTTGCTTTTTGTGTGTTTCTCTGATCTGTTCCATTTCTGGCCGTTTGTTCCTTCTCTGCAGCCCCCGCCAGCCGAGGCAGCCCAAGGGCCGTGTCCTTCAGGGCAGCCAGCTCCAGGCTTCCAGCTCCGCCTGAGGCTGAAGGAGCGACTCCGGGCCTGGCTGGGCGCGGGTGGCAGAGGCTGTGGCGGGAGCTGGCACAGAGGTGCGGGAGAGGCGTGGAGGAGTCGGTTCTGCACAGATTCTGCCCTTCCTCATCGGAGGAATTCCCCTTGCCGTGCCGCGGGTGGACTTACACTCTTAGGACTTGTATCCTGAGCTGTTTGTTGTCTGTTCAGGTAGCGGCAATTGCCAGAGGAGCTCCTTGTTCCTTGACGCAGCAGAGAAGGGGCACGTCCCTCTCCGCAGGGAGCTCATCCCCAGAGCCTGGAGACCCCCACTGCCCGCGGCACTGAYGGTGCCGGCTGGGGCTTGGCTGCGTTCGGCTGCGGACCCTGCGGAGACTGCCGCCCTCCCGTACCTTCTCGGGAGACGCCACTTTGGGATGCAGGGTCCTTTCTGCTGGAGCTCCCCTCCAGCCTCGGCCCGCTGCCTGTCCCACTGATCTTTGGGGGGCGAAACTGGTGCAAACAGCGGACCCTCGGCTTGCAGGGTACATTCAATGCCGATTGTGCAGGCAAAGCTGCAAGGGTGACGCTTGTAATACATTTTAGAATGTAACTGGGAAAAAGTCATGGTTTCTTTTCTTTTTTTGGGCGGGGGGGGTGGGAAGAGCTGCTATGTTTCTTTTCCCAGCATGTCTTTATGATATTTTCAGACTAAGTTTAATTCTGCAGAATTATATTTAGCTAAAAGTGTAAAAGAGGACAAACCAAACCAAAATAAAATACTTTATTCCAGGTTGACTAAAACATTTCATCTGACCCAAAACTGTCTTTCCTCCCACCATGTCAGCTCAGAATTAGGAGACACATACATAAATGTGGGGAAAGGAGCAGTGAATGTTCAGCTCCTAAACAAAACAAACCCAATCAAACCCCAAGTATTTGTCCCTGTCACRTGGGTTTGGAATACAATTCATTTTATGCTGCTTTTTAAAAGGTAAATATCTCCTGCAGAGAATTATGCTCTTACTGCAACACATAACCCAAGCCTTCCAAGAAACRAGGATCTGTTCGATAACAGTGGGGATCTCAATTACTGCTTTTTCAGCCATGTAAGGTCTTGATTTCCACGTTCAAGCAGCCGCAGGATCTTGGAACTGTATAAAAAGTAGCACTGTTAGTGATGGAAAATCAATTTTACGTTATTTTTAATTCATCGTTGCTAATTTTTTCCTTGCCGCCTACCATGAAGAAAGAAAATCGTGATGCGTGAGTTTGATACGGTAGCCTGGGATGACCTGGGTGACTTGTGGTGCAACCACCTATAACACACTCTTATTGCTGCGATTCTCGCCCTTTGTTTCTTTGCTTCTGCTCTGAAGTCAGAGGGACCTTGCCTGTTGGTTTCACTGCTCCATCCAAAGCCCATGTTTCAGACAGTGGCCTGGGGAGACTTTGAACAGCACTTTTGGATTGCCCGGAGCAGGGAGGCTTGGTAAATTGAGTTGAGGAGGTTGCTGACACAAGAAAGGAGCTCAGGGAGAGTTTTGCTGAAATGCGGAAAAAGGGAAGAGCAGGGAGTCTGAATGCACTTTGGGATTGCCCAGCATCCCTTGCAGGGAGTGGGGCAGGGAGCGTGGCTGAGAGGGGATGCTTGGGGAGGAGCTGCCCTGAGGACGTGTTAGGAGGGGGGATTTATTGCCCGTCCTCCTTTTATGCCTCTGAAAACTTCCTCTCTATTTATTAGGGGGGAAAAAAAGTGCTGGCATCTACAGCAGGGTAATGCAAAGGATGCTGCTTTATCTACCCCTGAAATCCACCTCTACAACAGCCACAGAAGCAGTGGGAGGCAAAAGCAGAGTTTGCTGGGCAGTATTAGGAGATCATCCCATTTTCGGAACGTCACAGCGCAGAAGAAACGGGCAACAGCTCTGTCAGGAAAGATGTACCGTGCCAGGGCGCAGTGGAAATCACGCCTGGCAGTCAGCAGCTGCCAAGCAGCAGAGATAATATCAACCGCGTCCAGACCTTCCATTTGTAACAGGTGAAATGTTAATGAAATGAGAGTGCCAGCGGAAGAGTTAAGATACCCCTGAGAGATGAAGTAGAGAATCAGGCTACAAATACCGAGTGCTGTTGTRTACGTCAGTGGGAAACTCTCACCTTGAGTATCACGTGTGGTTTAAGCAGGGGCATAGAGGAACGTCCAAGGAAAAACTATGAAAATTATTAGAGGCGTGGAAAGATTATCGTAAGAAGAAAAACACTGTTTAGTTTAGAGAGGAGCTGAATCACAGGAGGCGTGATAGGGAGATTTAAAAAGTGGTATTTTTTACCAGGTGCTAAACTGTTCCTTTTGCACTTATGTGTAAAGCAAGAAGAAGGGAATGGTCAATTTAATGGTCAAGCTGATATGAATAACAAAGAAAACATAAATTTCTGCACAAGCCGGTAATGAACAATCAAGGAAGCCTGGAATAATCGCATATCCAATGACAATTTTTGGCACAAGTCAGTGAACAGGAAATTTTATCTCCAGTTAACTAAGCCTAAAACCAACACTGTTCAGGATGGTGGAGAAGTGCACGCAGAAATCCATGGGTTCTCGTGGAGTCTGTGCACTACCTAAAAGATGAGTTATACCTTATGGTTGGTCTGAGGCAGAGGTGTTTTACTGACCTGGAGAACTAGTAGACCTAAAAAGAGCTAGCTTTTTAATGGTTAGGTTTTTTTAAAAAAAATCCTGTTTATTTGTAAATAAAAACCTGTATCAAAATGCCTGTTTTATAAGAATATAAAATGTCACAGAGCTCATAAATTTAGAGAAAAACCAATCTTCTTCCATACTTTCTTGTTAATTGAAAGACTTTTTCAGCTAATTTCTCCTCTGCTTTCCTTGAGGAAAAAATGCTGTTGCTTTTGGCTTTATCTATAACTTTTGGGGAAGTGAAAAGACAGGTAAAATGGGAACATACGCAGAGTGTATAAATAGTTACTTAAAATCCGTTTTGGGGAGACTTCGCAATTTTTGAAGCAAGCGAAAAAGAAGCGTGCTCAAGGTTAAAGCATCCTCTCTGTGGCTAGCCGAGCTGCTGATGCTCCAGCACCTTTGGTAATCAGGGCGCGTGGTTACCGTGGCGGGGGCTCAAGGGCTGACACAGTAACTAACGCGCTGCCGGCACGTCGCTCCTTCACCTCTGACGGTCCTTCTCGTGCAGCGAGCCCCGGTCCTCGCCACTTCCGCAGCAGTGACGAGGCGTGCTGCTGCTGCTTAGGGGGAGGAAAAGGAAACTGCTTTATTGCCAGTTAACAGGCGAGCGTGGGAGAACGCCTGAGCCCCTGACAATAAAACTCTTAGTTTGCATCACGCAGCATCTAGATTTCAGTCTGTCGTCCCGATTACGGCAACGCCTTCCTAAGCCGTGCTGCGTATGCTGTGATGTGTTTGGGTATTGCATCTCCCTCGTGCTAAGAATCATGCAAACGCGTAGGGAGAAATAGGCCTTGTGCAGAGCTGAAGCAGGTGGAGGATGAAATTGGTGACAGAGACAGCAAGCATTTGGTTAAGGTCAGAGCAAGTTTGTGGCAGAGTGGGAATTAAACTTCGGTCTCTTAAATCRTTGCCTCATGCTGTGGCTACAGGCTCCAGTTTGTGTGTGGTTTACCTTTGCTTTGCACGGCCCGGGAGGGGAGTTTTGGTGGTATTTCTCTTTAAGTGCTGCAGTGAGCAGTAGAAGATTTTGTCTCCTGCAAAGATATTTTTCTGTCCCCCGAGCTTTGCTGCGTAAAGCACTGCAGGTAACATCAGAGCCGCAGGTGCCGCCCAGCACCCCACCCACCAGCAGAGATGCATGAAGCGCCACAAGCACCCATGGGTGCCAGCCACAAGCACTGGGTGCTCCGGGCGGAGGGCGTTTGCACGTTGCTCCTTGTTCCCAGGTGCCTCTGCAGAGGTCAGCGGGGTGACCTCTGGCTGGGCAGGACCACCGCCTGAAGCGACTGAAAGCTTGATGAGCAATCACTGCTGAGAGTGGGCTTCTACAAAGCACTGCCTGACRGTAAAGTTTTCTGTGTCTTCAGGGTGGGAGCAGAGGAAGACTCAAGCAGAATGCGTGTGGAAATTTCACTGTCRGGTGGCAGGTAGCTTTTCAGAGTTAAAATAAGCCCAAAGTCATATTTTTTACTGTTCTTCATGTTGTGCTGTAGAGCTGTCTGACCTTCGGAGCGTGCCCTGCCTTCCCAACCAGCAGCTGGGCTGCATTTGGAGCATCGCTCCCAGCTGTTGCTCATGAGTGCCTGTGATGGCTGGGAGGGGCAGAAGGTTCTTGGGGTCCTTGGTGGGCCCGCRTGCTCTTTGCTGGGAGAGGGCTGGTGAGCCTCTGCCTGGAGGTGTATGGGAGCCTGGCTCGGTGGGGAGGACCGGGAGCCGAGATGGTAGGTGCGCGGGGGTGCGGCGGCTGTGTTGTTCTCAGATGGGTACCTGGTCTTCTGCCTCRCTCCTCTGAGGGTGCACATGAGGGAAGAGAGGTACAGAGGCAGTATTCTGGGATACCGTGTGGTGTGTTTGAGGTTGGGACAGGTTTCTGGGCTCAAAGGGTCAGCCTCTCTGATGTCTGTGAAGGGGTCTTCAAACCAGCAGAGAGAAGGATTGGTGTGGACAAAGACTATCTATAGTGTGGTCACTGCTGGTGGGGGAACAGGAGAACTTGTAGTTCGTCCCTCCAGGCCTGTGATCCTCCTCTAAGACCAGACTGGATCTTTAATCAAGGTTGCATTTACTTCTGTAGCACAGAGCGAGAGGCATTTGGGATGTAATTGTGTCTGGGGGTTTTGTGGGGGCTGCATTTTTTTGTCTGCTGGTGGTCACAGAAAAAATATAATAAATGGGGGAGAAGGATACTGGGGAGGGAGGTGTGGTGAGAATTTAGACCTTGTTTCTGCCCCTTTTTGGCTGTGCAGGAGCTTAGATTCAGGYGTTGCTGCCTTGCCTGTTAGCAGAAAGGTGAAGTCGTGGGGGGGGGGGGGTGTCTCCCCTGGAGCTCATCAGCCCTGCCTCAACAAATAACGAGGGCAGAGAAGGCTAGGGAGCGACTTCCCAGGGGAGCGACAGATACTTTGCCTGGGTGGAGGACGGCTGGGCGCCAGTCTCGGCTCTGGTTAAAACTTAATGACCTCTCCCAGAGAAGCAACTGCCATGGGAAAATCTTCCCTGGTGAGTGRAGCCCGTCTTGGGCAATGGGGAGAGCTGCAGCAGTGTTCCTGCCCCACGTTACCTGGGGAGGGGTTGAACCTGCCTCTCCCCTGGCCCTGCCACATCTTCTGGTTGTGGGGCCACGTGGCATCAGTGCTGCTCTCTTCTTGTTGTTGTGAGGGTTTGGGGTTTGTTTTTTGTGGCTGGTACTTGAGTCGCTGTGTAGTGATAAAACTGAGAAATCAGAAGTGCTTCGTTTGACCAAAATTGTTTTTTCTGTCCCCCCTTTACAGAATTTCCATGGAAGTGRGAGAAGGCTCAGGGACGGGGTACAAGACTGCAGAGGGCTGTTGGTGGTGGATGGGAGTTTGTACGGAGGGGCTGGTAGGAAAGCAGGCTGTGGGAGGGGTGGGAAGGGGAGGAGGAGGCAGCAGCTCAGCTGGGAAGGTCTGGGAGCTGTGCTGTGCCCCCAGCTGGGCAGCAAGGTAAGAAGTGCTGGTAGGCTGCAGAGTCAGTCCCCTGGAGAAGGCGTGGGGCATCTAGGGTGAATATTGTCACAAAGGGCTGGCTGAGCTTAATGGCYGTTGGCTGGAGAGCGAGTCTTGAGAAATGAATTACAAGAGCTGGGGTAGGAGAAATCCTGCAACTCTTCATCTGCCAAAGTCACAGGACTTTTTCCATGGGGATTTGCAGAAGTGGCAAGGAAAGGAGGTCTATGGGCACGGGGCTAGGTGCTGCTCAGCAGCAGGGAATTGATCTGGGCTTTCCATCTAGCTGTGTCTCCTGTTGCGTGTCCTGCCTCACCTGGCTGACGTCCTGGGGCAGGTCCCCTCCCAGCACCACTGGCTGGCATCTCTCACCTTGGTATCTTCCATCGGTGGGTGAAAATGGGCAAGTCCTCATTCCTGCACTGTGCCAGCTTAATACTGGTCTCGCCAAGGGTCTGAAAATACTTCTGTAAGTGACCTCTGCAGATGCTTTCCCCTGCCGTCTCCTGGTGCTGGTAGGCACCTGGTTTGTGCAGCAGGCTCTACTTCTGCCCCCACACGTGGACTCATTTGCTCCGTGACCCCTCCCGGTGCCCAGGGCTGCCCCTCACCGGGGTGTGCGTATGTCTGTTGGGTCTTAATGCTGCAGGACTCGGGTTGCAGACTAAGTGTCATTTCACACCTTTTCCAACAAGCTGAGGGTTTCCTAAAGCATCGGTTGGCTTATGGAGCATGCTTGTGTTCCCAAATCACTTGGGTGCTCCGATGAGTCATGCTCACCATTAAAATACTTCCGTAGTGCCTGGTTGCTCCAGGACCTTCAGGTCACCTCTCTCATTATTGTTTGCAGGGCTGCAGGGTCTCTTCCTTAGCTGCTGCCTTTGTCTTGATGGCGGGTCTTGGGGCTGGGCAGCGTGTGGAGGCAGGGGCCGGGCGTTGTGGGAGCGGAGAGCTGCGGGTACCTGGTTCTGCCACTCCTCCCGCAGTGCTGCTCGCTGGCCTGCCTGCCGTCTTCCTCGAGCGACCTGCTCCTCCGCTCTGCACCTGCGTYGTCTTGTGCTCTGCCATCTAATTAGGTTTGGAGGCCTTTGGTGCAGGGACCCTCTCCTATTTATTAAGTGCCTGTAACTTTGCTCTGGCCTCTGTGCCCTGCTTGTGTTATACAAGTATTAACAATGGTGGTGGCTTGGCCAACACRTTTTCCTACCCTTCTGCCCCTTTTCGTCTAGATCGGTACGTGTGGAAATACAGCTTTGAAATCAGATGTGAGGAACAGGCTGCTCTTCAAAGCCAGGTGTAGGTTTTTGKTTTTTTCCCCCGAGGATGCTCTATTCGTGGTCTTTGTTGCTGCTGATTCTGAAAGGAAAGCAACTCCCAAATCAGCCTACAAAGAAAGATAATCCATTTATGAAATGCTTATTCAATCCCGAGCTCAGATTATGCTGTGGCAATCTGCGGCAGATCTGATTGTGCTGGGAGAATCCTGCGTACGGGGACTGGCTGGATGCTTACCTGCAGGTCTGGGGGCCAGCAGCCGTGGGGGTGGCAAGACAGAGACACGGAAGGGCAGCTCTGGAGCGATGCTACAGTTAATTTAGCTGGGTCTTGCTCTGCCAAGAGGATTTGCCTGGTCTGTCTTGAGGTAACCACGCCACTGCTCCCCACCTCTGCTGCTAGCTTAACATGGGAGCTTGTGCTTGGTTGTTCCAGCTTTTTTTCTTCCCCAGAAATATTTCCCTGTTGTATTCACTGTAGGAAAATTTCAGGGAGAGGGAGATAATTTAGCTAGTTGGAATGGRGGTGTGTGAAACCAACACTCCAAAACCCGAAACCGCCACCATCAAAACAATAGATAAAAGGGACAGACGAGAGGGAGGGCAAGCATATTTCAGAAAAGCTGTGCTGTTTTTGGCTTTGGCCGGCAGGATCTAGCAGTTTGCATAGGAAATAGTTTATTGTCAGCAAGAGCCGAGGATACCTGCCAGCTCCACRAACCCATTAGCAGCAATGCATTATGCTTGTGAAAGGCCATGGTGACAGATCCGTCCCCTTGGCTGGGCCAGCCTCTGGCCCGTCAGCTCTTCGCCGCTCCAGCTTGCTGCTCACGAGCACCTTTCATCTTCATTGCGTTTCTGCGCTTGAACAGTATTGGGCCAAATCTTCCACTGCTGTAAATCGGCTTCTGCACCGAAGTTCAAGGAGTTATCCTGGTTTCCCCCAGCTGAATGTCATGCCTGGGCATTTTTTAATCCTCCCGTATTAATTTTAAGTTGTTTTGTCCACTGACTCTACCCCGGTTTGGATGAGAAGGGCTGTGATACATTCCTGTCGAGTTACYGCTGTACACCAGCCTGATCCAGGAGAGCTTTCCATGACCTTTCCTTAGCAAACCTCAAGACCCTGGTTTACCCACTCATCTTCCTCTTAACTTTTTTTGTCATTTTCTAATAATTAGGGGTGGTTTTGGAGGCTTGGATGAAATGACCTGGTCACTTCATGKCCAGGTTCATGAAATGACCTTCTGATCTCAATGATGGGGATGTGAGGAGTGTTTGTTTTTTAATCAGCAGCCTGGAGAGAAAGATGCTAATAAGTCTCTCTCCCTCATGTGGTGGCATAGACTTAGAGGAGGGGCTGTATGCAGGCATTAAATACTTGGCCTCATGGTTAGTGTGAGCTTGCTGTATTTGCTGGTCGTGCACTTGGACAGTGCAGCGTGTGGGGCAGGGGCTGCCTGCGTAATGGTGCCACGCAGAGTGGTGTCCCCTCCCGCCTAGAGCCATGCAGTGCTACTGGACCAGAAATAATGAACAATCCTAAGGAAGGGGGCAATTGCGCTCGTTTTTATCACAATAAAAAGATTAAAAAGGGTTTTCTTCATCTGCGTAGGTGTGTTAAGTAAACCTGTGTGGAAATAGTCTTTGCTGGGGAGCCACGTGGCTGAATGCAAGACAGGTAACTTCACGTCAGTGTAAAATTATTGTCTCCCCTAACCTGTATCCCACCTTCCAGAGGTGAGTTTGGGCGTTCTTGTCTCATTCACTTGCCTAAGGCACGTTGGCCAGCTGTGCGAAGGGCCCCCCGCGCTGTCCGTCCCGCAGGAGCATGGGCGGACCCCGAGCTCCACACCAGGTCGCCTTGTCCCCACTAGAAACTGGGTGTCTGCTCCGAGGTCCTGCCGCGTTTCTGGCTTGTTGGGGTTCCTGTGCCTTTGTGCTGAAAATAAATACACTTCTCTTGAGATCAGCGTGCGATTGGGGAACATCGGGGTGTTGTATAGCATTATAAAGTAGTATTCTTCATGCTGAAAAGTGCAGATCAGGATGTGTTTAGCTGTGTTTCTGCAGTGCTGTAAGTTGTAAACTCCAGCCAGAGCCATCTGGAATAGCGTAGGGAGCTCTTGAGTTCTGACGTGGAGATCTGGGTCACACACAGAGCGTTTTCAGAAGTTCTGAGCAATTTGATCAGTTCTTCTTTCCACTCCATTTCATTTTCATGATCGTAAGTAGAACAGATCAGCAATCTTGCTAGAGAGCCTGTTCTCACCAGACTGTCGCCCCAACTTGGCAGGGACAGGAGCTCACAGCAAACACAGGCTAATGTGCTCCATGTCTTCTCTGAAGAGACATGGCCGGTGGAAAYGCACCGTCTGCATTGTCTTATTTGTGTTACGAAATGCAGTACAGGCACAAAGACAGGGAAAAATGACTCGTACACGTATTGTCCATGGGAATATCTATGGGAGGAAGCACAAATAAAGCTCTCCAGAACTTGGGTTCTGAGTCTGTAATGTAAAACTGGTGGTGGGTAATTGGAGTTGTGGAAAATACCTTGYGGTGATGTTCAGTGCTTAAAAAAAATAATTCACCCACTTTGAAATATGCTAGGGTACAGAACTTGGGAAAAACTCTTTATTGTAGCAAAGTTTTTAAAGATGTCACAGTATTTTATTTTAGATGTTTATATTTATCTATAAATAATATAAATAATAATATTTATATTAAAATACATACAAATATGTCACAGTTATTTTATTATAAAGCCAGCAGCTAAAACATTAATAAGAAAAATGTYTAATCTATATACTGGCCTGAATGAAATGACGATGTAGCTAATGCAAGATGTTTAGTAGTCTTTACCTCTGCTAAGAAAATGGGGAGGGAAAAAAAAAGGCTTTGACATGTTTCTTGTTAAAAATCATCCAATTCTGAATAACTGCATTTTCAGAAAGAAAACTGTTAGCTTTCTTTTTATAACCTTTCCTACTTTTCCTTGCAAAGAAGAGTTTTGCTTATTCCTTGCTGTTCTCATAGCCCCTCTGCGGAATATCAGATTTTTGTTCTACGTTTTGCTGGCTGTGATTTAGTGTGTATTGAAATCAAAGGATGGGGCCCTTGTTTAGTGACATAAGGGCTCAGGCCCCACAGCCTTTGGCAGCTGATGTGAAGCTTCAAGTCAGCCTAAGTTTTGCCTCARAACAGGTGAATAAAGGATTGCAAGATGCAGTCTGAAATGAGAAGCCAAAAGCACGTGTTGCAAAAGATTTGTTCTCAAAGAGAATTTGTGATTGTTGCGTCTGCCTTTTTGAAACTGTCCTGGGGATGTGATTGTATAATATTTATAGATCAGAATATACTTGTGCCTTTCCCACGCGTGAGCCTGAGGTGCGGGTGCTGTTGCTGCAGGTGTTGTGGCAACCCAAGGTGGGACCTCGCCAGTGCAGACGGGAAGGGGCCGTGGAAGCCAGAGCGGGTCCGGCCATCTGGCCGTGGTGGTGGTGGCATGCTGTTCATCCAGCCCTGTCGTGGGATGCTACGGCCAAGGTGATGTCCCTGGTGCTGGGTGCTGCAGCGCTGCGTGGTGGTGTGGTTCTGCCTCGTGCCAGCACCTGAAGCAGGGAGAGACGCTGCCGGGCCAAAACGGCGGTGCCCCCTGCATCCAACGGCACGGGTGAGGTCCCTGATTTACAGGCAGCCACGTGTGAAGGGTTAAACCGCAGCTGACAGTCGGTTCCTCTTCCGCTGAATCTGCCAAAACACGAATCCAAGCTTCTGAGTTGTTTTCTGCGAGGGCTGATAGGAGCGCAGCCTGTGCCCGTAGGGCAGGCGTCGAGCTGCCTCCAGCCATGCCGCCGGGAGGCTGGTGCCGGCGAGCGGGGAAACATGGACGCCATTTAATTGTCATAAAATGTCCTTGTTAGCAAGGTTAAAGTCTTGATGTGTCCCTGTTTTCACAGGGAAATCCTTGGAAGGCCAAACCTTTGAAGAAAGCATCTCCTTTCATCTGTAACTTCTATTTTCTATTGCTCTGTTGAGCCAAATGTGTTTTAGAGTGGAGATACCCGAGGCAGAATTTTGGGGTCAGCGGGTTGCGAGTCCTGCCGTGGGACAGCTGACCCCGCTTAAACCTGGAGGTACCAGAGGAGGGCTTTTACTGGTGTAGTCACAGCCACCCCGTCAAGTTCGGCTGTGGACCCATTCTGCTGCTATTTACGCCGATTTGTGAGAACGCTGAATGTAGCCTTTATAAACACTTTTATTGCCAAATTAAGCTTTTCCCCTTCCAAAGTCACCTCAAATGACTTTCTTCTCTACCCCTCGCTTGGAAAAGTTTGCAATCCAAGAGAGAAAGGCGTTTGCGGGTGGGGAGGGAGCAGGAGAGGTTTCTGCAGGAACTTCGGGGCCGTTGCCGTCCTTGCGGGTTCTCCCTCGTGCCGTTCCTCCATGCAGTGACGCACAGCGAAGGATCGACTGCTTGGAGAAGAGCCTCTCTGCTTTGAAAACAGCTTGTATGCGGAACTGAAACTGCTTAGCTCGGGTTACCAGAGTATGTTTATTGTTGTGGGAGATGCCTGATGTTGCATTATTGCGTGTGCTCCTTCTGAGAAGCATAGTCCGCTTCTATCAGTGACGTTTGTGTATGTTTAACTCGCAGCCTAAGTTCTTACCCACGCTCCCAGACTAAACAAACAGCAAACAGCATTCTCTTAAGTTTGTAAAGCATAGCAAGTACAAAGTGCTTGAGGCTTCAAGTGATGATATTTAGTTTACCAAGTTAAACACCTTTTGCTTAGAAAACAGGGGTGCTTAAGGCTGCCCGTGCAGCCGTGGTTCTTCCCCGAAACGTGCACACAGGCAGACTCCTGTGTGTCGTGGGAGCGTTGGTCCCAGTCGCTGCCGTTGGCCTGGGATGCACGTGTCCAGGCAGCCCCTTCCCAAGCATTGCCTCCCTGCTGGTAGCGTGACACGGGAGCCGCCCCGAGCACGCTACGATCTGGGCAGGACAGAGAAGTCTCAGGTTGACGACCTCTCTCTCAATGGGATGAGTCAGAAAACCTAACGAAAGGGTTGGGACCTGCAGAGAAGCTTTTACTTTATCCTTAAGCACCCTCTGAGACATTGGCCCAAGATTTGAATCTCTGTTCCGCTGCTCTTTGCTTGTGATCTGTCTCCAAAGTGCTCGACAAAACTGGGAATAGTTCAGATTTAAAGGTGGTTTTGAAGCATCAGGCATTGGGTGCAGACTCCAGCCTCTGCACAGACCCCCGGTGCTGTGAATTCCCTGCGTGGAGTAAAGCCTGTCGTTTCCTGGTGGCCTCAAAACGCCCTAGACCTTTGACAGACAACCGCATGTTCTTCCCAGCGGGCAGGACAGCCAGGCCCTGCCGCAACCTGAGCGCGTGCAGGAGAAGGGCCGTGGACAGTATCAGTGATACGCACTTGAGGAGTAACTTGAGTAGCAAAGTCCTTGTGAGAGAGCCCGTGTTCTGCTTGGTGGAAAGAAGGTGGGTGGGTGGGAATCTCGCTCAAGCACTGTTTGTTATTAGATGGGCTCAAGGTCTCTGTTGCAAGATAGCTGATTTGGGGTGTGTGCCTGCTTGAAGTGGATGCCTTGGCGGCTAAAAAAAAAGAAATAAGGTTTTGTTTTTCTCCCTTGAATCTAAAACTACTAGGATGCGTGGAACTGACACATGAGCACGTGCTTTCAGCTAATTAGGCAGACATGACTTGTCCAAGGCTGACGAGCATTGTGCCAAGAATGTAATGGAAATCAGCCAGCTGTTTTTGTTGACATTGCTAAAATAGAGTTTCACTTTGCGGCACCAAGTCAAAGCCGAAGGGGGGAGTAAAGCAAGGAAAGAGTCAGAAGTAATGAGGCAAAGTAACGTGTTACCTTTTGTGGGGTTACTTGCTGCATGCTTGTACCTGAAACCACCCTGTGCCTTGCAAATGTGCAGCTGGAACCAGTCCGTGAGCCTGGGTCACGAAGCAGCTGTAGAACAGTTGCAGTTTGATGTGCTGTGCTGCTGATGGGAGCCAAGGGCTTGCTATAATATGTCTTCACGTTTATTATATGCAAACTGGTTTTGGTACCCAGTGAGTTGACTTTTCGGTGTGTTTCTTGCCCAGCTATCACTGCCTGCACTCGCTTCTCAATATTGACTTTCCAGTGCCTTGTGGCTTCTCAGTGGCAAAGTCCTGGCGCTGGCTACTTTCATCCTTTGCTAGAGTCGAAGGTGTGCCACTTCAGTCTCCTTATTTTATTACTCTCTGCTACTTCCTTGCCTTCCAGATGGTGAGTCTTGTTTCACTGGGTTGATGGCCTAGGAATAGAGTTTTGGGGGTTTTCTTGGTATTCTCAACAGCAATCATGTCTCAAACTTTGTTTGACAGCGTGCAGCTGTTTTGCAATGAGGTCTGGGTCTTGCTGGCAACGAAACTGGTGAGCAAAAGCAATATGGCTGGTGGTGGAAAAATGAGAAGTCAGTAAATGTGCACACGCTTCGTGTTAGGAGGACAGGGCACGGTAAAGAGTACGCTCAGACCCCCGGGTCTAAAATGGGTAACTCCTGCTGGACTGGGGTTATCCCTTTTTCAGTTTTATATGAAGTACATGCCCCTGATGTGTTTATAGACGTTTCTTAATGATTGGAAGTAGGGAGGGCTACTGAAGTGACTCGGAGGCATGCTCTGGCTTTGGTGAGACTGTGTTGGGTGGGAATAACAGTGCAGTTGGGCTTAATAAGAACCATTTTGAGAATGAATATGGCTATGCTCTCATAAAGACGTTTCCATGAGTTGCTTTGTGCTCTGTGAGCAGAACCTGAAGGAAGCCGTAGATTTCACGTTTATAAATGAATGCTTCTGAACACCTTGACGAGCTGCTGCCTGGCCCGCAGTGAACACGTTCAGGAGCCTTTCCACTGATGCCATTAGACTTGGGCACAAGATGTTGAAATGGATCCGTATTGACCACTTTGGTGAAAATAACCATTCAGAGTTTCATTACAAAATGTAATTTGAAAATGGCGATTGCTCCTATGCCTCGGTCCCCCCTCCGATGCAGTCTCCCTGTTTGTGTTTCCTGAGGCGGCGCGGGTTGCTGAGCTCTGCCCTCGCAGTCCCGAGGAACCTCACGCTCTGTTGGGGCAGAGCTTTCCTAGCGCCTGCGTAGCGTTTTATCGATTCACCAAGCAGCCTGCCTAACTTTTGTGTCAAACACTGTATTTCCGAGGCCTCATTCAGCAGTAAATTGGATTGTAATCCTAAGCAGAAATGGCTTAAATGTTGTATAAGCATGTGCAAAATTCAGCAGAGTTTTGCTGGTACTTAACAGCAGTGAAATGCCTACAAAAGTAATAAGTTGGGGGGGCGGGTGTTGTTGTTATGTGGTGGTTTGTGGGTTTTGTTGTTGTTGTTGTTTGGTTTTGGTTTTGTTTTTTTTAAACCAAAACAGTGGATGGTACTCCATTTTAAACTGATTGAAGCTTACAACTTCTTGTGAAACCACAGATGCTCTTCTGGTATGAACCTTTGAAGTTGTGGGGGAATGAGCCTGACTCCTGATGTTTTTGGGACTAACTGGGATGTGGAGCTAATGGCAATGTACCTTTCCAGTGGGATTAGAAACGCCGCTGTTTCTAAGCTAAGGGACGCTGGGTTTGAAATGCAAATGTTTTGGCTGCTTCAAGCATTYGGGAACAGAATCAGGAGTTGCCTTTCCTGTGCAGTCTCATGTATCTACTGCTCTTTTCCTTTAGGTTATGATGCCCTGAGTTATTCTGAGGAAAGTAATGACAAATGGAGCGGGAGACAGCTACTGCAAGCAAATGAGGAGAACACGACTGATGTCCCAGAGGATGGGGGGCAGCCGTATGTCAGAAATTGCACTGAACCAGGTAGGAATGAAAGTTGCTTCCAGCACCTTGGTCTTACAGTTGGCTTTCTTACCTCCAGATATCTGTATTGGTATCACCTTTATTGCCGAAAACTTGTACTTACTAATTWTTAAGTCGATAAACATGCTTGTTGGTTTCCTTGTGCGTGTGCACCACATGGGTATTGCAAACTCCCTCAGCAGCTAGGATTAAGAGGAGGACCTGCCGTCAGCTAGAGTGCAAGACAATGTTCGATGTATACTAATAGCCAAGTGCTGAGATCGTAAGAAGCATGTCTTCTGTGGTTCTTGCATAAAAATTGCGTGTGGTTCTAGCAGTGGAATGTACACAGTGACAATATGTGCTAATAGGATTATTATCTGAGAAATTAGTAGGTAGTCATATATTTGGTACAAGTACTTTCACCAGCAGTGGACCCAAAGAAACCTAGGCTTCTGTTGCTTGAGGTTGGGTTGATCTGCTGATGAGAAATAGGGCTCTGTTCATAATGTAGCTTTTTCCTCAGGGAGGGACCTTAGCAGGGTCCTCCTCATCTCCTTGACTCCTGTTTTTATGAAGCTCTTAGGAACTTAATGTCATTGAAACTCTGCTGCTCTGTTATATTTTGTTGAAGTTGACTGACATATTCAGAAGCTTTTGGGGGAGGTGGGCACAAACACGTCGGCTGTGTTCGTATGCTTCATGTGTCCCGCTTCCTCAGTGATCCACCTGCAGCCAGAATTAAGGCAGATTAGGTAGGGGAGGTATTTAACTGTAGGAGGTGAGCTGATGTGCTTTTTGAACTTGTCTTCCCTGAGCTGTTTGGGGCTTTTTGTCAAGTTCTTGTTCTTGTTCTGAAAGAGCCCCCCTCTATTTAGAGGGGCGGTTTCCTGTCCCATAGTTAAAAGGACAAATCACTTGCAACCCTGTACAAAAAAACTTTCCATGGACGACAGAAAAAAGAACAAGATGCAAAGTCTTCAATTTACATCCAATCGATTGCATCGTTTTTATTTCGACCTAAATAGAAGTCATCATAATATATCACTATTAAAAGAGAAGGCTTTATAAGCTGTTCAGTCCTTTATTTTTTTTCTTTTTACAGCAGAGCTTGCATGTCGTTTCCTCAAAGTTCAAGGAGGGGAGGGGAAAGGTATTTCTCCGTTCTTCAGGACTTACGTAGGTTATGTGCCTCAAGAGAAATTCTAACAAAGACAGTTCTTGCTGCACTTCTCTGCCTATAATTTTTCCTCCACTGTAATCCTTAATAACGTTTCTGGACAGATGGATGATTATAGCCTTTTTTAGGCAGCAAAAACTAATACAAAAATTTTTCTTACTCAATTTTTTACTTGTTTGCATATCTCCCATATAGTGCAGATCCAGTCTTACAGCCTCACATCAGYGTCTGTAGTAATCTTTCCCCACTACTCTCTGTACGTCAACACCTGCTATCTCACCATCCTCAGCTATTTCTGCTGCCTTCACCAAATAAAGTTGCCTATAGGAAACGTGTGGGATTTTATTTGTGGTGTGTGTTCTCCCCCCCCCTTTTCCAGAAGATAAAACAATAATTCCTGCGTACATTGTATAGTGTTCAGGAGAGAGAAAGTAGAAATACCTAGGTGAATTACTGTTTTTTCTCTGAATTATCATGGCATTAAAACAGAATACATTCTGTAATAGCAAACTGATTAAAAGTACTGTAGAAAAGAAAGTAAAAGTAACAAAGTTTAGGTCCAGTGTGGTGTTTTGTGGATTTCATTTGGACTGTTACTGTAGTGTAAATGTAAATCATTAATGCTAGGCTTGGATGGCAGTCACAAATGTTTGAATTTTCTTGGTTTGAATGGGAGCGGGACTCTATTGGACTGTCTGTGAAAGTTATCTGTTGACTTCAGCGGACTGCAGACCATGCGCAGAATACTTCAGTTTGCTTTTCAGCAAATTAAGTGAGTAAAAGAAGAGCTGGTAAAAGTGATGCTGTAAATAGCATTGATATGTCGTCTTGTTCTGAATGATTTTTGTGCTGTATATGATAACACAACRTGAGAAAGCAAAGTGTTGTTAGCTGTGCTTTGGGAAGAATTTCAGAATTTTCCATTTTCCCTGCAACTCAGAATGATGCCAGGTTTCTGAATCGGCACAAAATGGGCCACCAGTCATAAGCCCATACAACTTCATCCTGCTGCTCTCTTTCCTAATGCCAAGAGTGAAACAGCCATTCAGGAGGTTGAAATGGGACATGATGGTGGAACTGGGCTGCTGAGGTCAATCTAGTCTAAAGCAAACTTAACCATCATCCCAGCAGATTAGGATGTTAGGGTGTTAGGAACTTGAGTGCAGTTCCTAACAACAGCTTTCGTGTTTAAAAGTGTATGTAGGAATAGGGCGGTTCAAATCAATGTACAACTCTGAYGCTAATAATTGATGTTGTTAAACAAAGCTGATCAAAGGCTTGATTGAACACCCTTTCAGGGCAGCACAGTCCTCCTTCCACTGGCTGCGTTAGTGCTGGATCAGGCCCCCAAATGGTGTCCAGCTCTGAAGTGACAACAGAGACCTGAACTAGTGCAGTAGTCAAGAAGCACAAGAGTTCACCAAGCGTGTCTGCCTTTGCCTTCTCTAAGTGCTTGCCTGTACAGTGCTGCTCGAGGAAATTGAGGCAATTTGGCTAAAATTGTGATGTTGCTGAGCATCACGCACGTGCGGTGCATAACCTAACCCTCGGGCATCTGTTGTTACTTGGGAATCAGCAGAGCTTAAACCTCCTTAGCATCCCCGCAGGACATGCACAAGTTGTATAAACACCTACAGCTAGGCAAAAGTGAGCGTTTAAAAAAGCAGTTTCACCTCATCTGGTGGGGGAGGGAAATAAAATGCCTCATTTTGAAGTGTTTTGTGTTTTTTTGCAACGCTTGGCTTTTGTAGCCTGTTGGCAGTAAACACACTTTTACACGCTAAAGGAAAGATCTTTCTTCTTTAACTGCCCGTGTACTTTCAGGCTCATTTCAAAGCCTGGCATGACATTTGCGAACTGCTATTTTTATTTTCTAATGGTTTACCCAGTGGGCTATCTAGTAGCATTTTGTCATCAGAACTGCTCCAAATGGTGGGGTTTTTGCTCAGTTTTCCTTTGAAACATACATTGTAGAAATACTAAAGGGGTGAAATGGACAGAATCCAGCCTAAAGACCTTTGTTTGTAATTTTTTTTTGTCCTTTTGTAATTTTTCACTCTGAAGCCATTGCAATTGGAGTGATAGCATGGTCTTTTTGAGCAGTTACCTTTAAAATGCACTGCTTGTTCTGTACTACGTAGCCCTGATTCACTGAACCCCTGGGGATTTTTGAGCCCTACAGTATGGCACTTGGGAATAAATCTTGCAAGGCTTGATCTGGAGGACGGCTGCTTCTGTATCGGGGTAGCAAATAAGAGGCTATGTTTCCTTTTGAATATCTGTTGAACATAGCTGACGCAGTGACGACATGCTAACCTTTCTTCTAGCTCCCTTGCCCTGTCAGTGCGGACAGAGTTAGTTAGTAGTTGTGCATATGACTTGGTTAGGGTTCAGCTCTTCCAGTGACTGGCTCTAGAAGCACTTGCAAGCTGGTGCTCAGCTATGGATGATGTGGGCGACAAAGTGTGCTCCCCACAAAAGGCAGGGAAAGTAGCAAGGCATGGCAAATGGATGAGATGAAATGCTAGCCTCAAAAGCGGACACCTATCTTTGTAAGGTTACTGGATTATTTTAGCTACCTGTTGCTGTGGGATTCGCGTACCTGCTGGTATGTTTTGAAATGTCAGTTTAAGCCTTATTGCTATGAGTCCTGTTAACAGAAAGAAGCTGAGAAATATTCATTATTTGCTCTGCCCTGCTACTGTTGTTGCATTTGACTGTGTTGAGTGCTTGTGGAGGCAGAACAACAAAAAAAAACCACTTTCTTTTCTGAAGAGCCACTGGTCTCTTGTCTCCTGTTCCCTTATTTTCCAGTCCTATAATCATATGTGCTTAACCCATCCCTCTTGCATCTCTGGTGGTGCTTCATGGGAGTATCTGATTGTCCTGTCACGCAGCAGATGTTCTTCTGGCCTCTCCTACGATCATCTTGTCCTTCTATCCATGTRAAGGATGTGTGGAACTAGAGATGGAAAAAAAAAAAATTGGACAGAGTTTATTCACAAAAAAGTGATATTGTTTAACTAAAACACTTGTTGATTTTGGGTTGCATTTGGCAAACAGCTTTAGCTAATACAAAAGATGTGTTACTTCAGGCAAAGTATCATTTAACCACCTAGTCCTGTTTAGAAACATGACTGGAAGCCAACAGAAAGGCTTAAGCTGATTTAACGTTGAGCTTTGGGTCAGGTCCATGTGCTACCAAATTCAGAGCTAGGTTTGCACTAGAGAAATTCAGGGAAACTTGCTGTTAATTCAGACTTAGTTTATCAGCTGTCAGAAGGTGACAAGCTCATAGGCTGCGTCAGGAGGGGACGTAATGTGTCTAGAAATTTATGTTAGAGGCTGCTTAGTTGTGGCACGCCGAGGTCCCGGTGCCACCCCTTGTTAACTCCTCACTAGACTGACATATGTTTCTGCTGACAAGCTGTCATCATGTTCCTCCCCCAGTGTTACCGCTTCCCACGTGCTCGGTCGCTGCTCGTGCCTCGGAAATGCTGCAAATAAAATAACAGCCCTGCTTAAGTGTGCTGTTTTAAAGTCATTATCAGTAATAGCGGGAAGTACGTGATTACCGCAGAAACGAAAAGATCTTAGTATATTCGTTTAGACCCTCAGGCACAAAAGTGTTTCATTTAAACAGCCAAAAAAGTTTTTATGCAATTATTTCTTACATTTCCTCCTCTTAGTTCAAAAGCAACTTTCTCTTTTATCCATATTTCTCCAGTGAGTCATAGATTACGATAATGTAATTTGTAGTGCTTGGCTATGAAGTAGGTAACTCTTCCAGACTGCTTGCTTATGCTTGTTACCGTTTCTTTAGAGCCCTTTTTGCATTGAACCGCAAACCTTAACCCACAAAACCCAAGCCACCTCATGTGAATTTGTGCTTTCTGATCTCTTTCCCGTTAAACATTTGCTCCCTCTGTTTTGCGTACCCAGGCAGTGACATTACCGCGACCACCGCGGGTTTCTTGGTGAACAGCTCGGTGACCGAGCTCTGCCTGGTGCGTGCCGTGGCCTGAGGGCAGAAGGAGAAGAAAACGTGGTCTGTTGTACCTTTTTCTCTTGCTGCGGGAGAGGAGTCTCGCGCTCGTGCTTTGGTGCCTGCGCGGGCAGGCTGGCGTTAGCAGTAAGTGCGCTCCTGGTTGATACGTCACCTCCAAAGTGGTGTTTCCTTTGTGTTAAAAGAGAGCAGTGCAGTCCTCTTTCCTTGAACTCACCCTGGGGGGTGGATGTGCTGAAGCACAGCCCAAGCAGGCAGTTTTCAGCCAAAACAGTAGCAGCTGTCTTTGCTGAAAAGGAAACCATCTCTTCACCCTCGCGCGTGCAAAGACTTATGCACGTGCTCAGCTTTAGGTGGTCTGAGTTGTCCTGGGTTGTCATGCCCAGAATGATGTCCAGAGAACACACGCAGTGCACAAGACCTGTGTCTTTACCTATAAACATGTTGCTGGTGCTAGAAGAGGAACTATAGCAGAAGAGTCCCTGCCCTAAAGACCTTCAGCCTTTCAGTAGAATAGGGATGGGAATGCTGGAGAAGTTAGCGCRTTTAGGCAGCTGTAAAACTCACTGCAGCAGGATGAAATTCAGGGCTTCTAATGGTCCTTGGTTTTCTCTGGGTTGTGTGTCGTCTTTTGGTGGGTTGTCAGCATCGTATAGATAAAACCACGCAGGAGATCACATCAGTGGCAGAAGTGCCTAGCAGATCCCAAAATTGTAGCGCAGTCTAAGAGGGGCTTGTGTGCTAGAAACAAGGTGTATTAAATGAAATACTCAAGCATTGAAGTATTTTAATGAGTGGAGTTGTCCTGAGATTCCAGCTCATGTTTGTGCTTCCACGTGTACAACAGCACTGTCCGTCAGCGCTTAGGGATATGCGTGTCTGGGCAGCAGAGTCCGAGTTGTGGGACTGATACCCATTCGCATTGAGGCTGGAGGAGACGCAGAAACTAAATGTGGGTAAGATGTGCTCGTCCTTTTAGTGGAGCCTTGATATTTGGGTGTGGAGGGTGATGGTGACTCCGTCATCTCCATAGGTTACACGGACTTCTCGCCTCTTGGCCTTTGTACCTGGAGATATGGTGCCAGGCTTGGACTCTTTCCTTTCTGCTTTTTGCCTCTGTAAGGTGCAAGGCGTGGTATCTTTACAAGCCTGTGTTTTGCTCTGGTGGGGTGGTCTTGTGGATGGGAAGTGGGAAGACATAGAAAACAAATTGGAATTTCCTCTGGAAAGGTGCTGGAAGTAGCTGCTGGCAGAGTGAGCAAGACTGCTCTTGCTCCACCCCTGCCGAGTTCAGGAAGGCCTTCTTCAGAAGCAGATGTAATATGCTATGTGAAGAGTGATTTTTTTTTTTTTTTTTTTTTTCTTTTTTCCCTCCTGTCTCAACCAAAATGCAATTAAAAAAAAAAAGTTGCCTTCCCTTGAGCAAAATCAATTTTTTTCCCTAGCAAAACGGAAAGTAAAAATTTGTTTCTGCCTAGCAAGTTGCAAAACCTTGCTTTCACCTGTGGAAACATTAGAAAAATAAACTGCTGTAAGTTTAGTAACAAAATGTCCTCAAGGAATATAAAAGACATTCTTCCCTCCCTCAGCCATGACAGGTTTGTGACTTTGACAGAAATTTGCTCGAACTTCTGCTCCCACACTCTGCTTCTGTCTGTTGATGGCTCTCTTCCCCCCTCCCCCACAAAAAGAGGAGACTTGACCTTGACAGGAGTCAGGAGTGTGATTCCTCTGGAGCGAAGGCTGAGAGGGAAGAGGAGTGAGTAATGCTCACCAGGCACTGGCCTCTCCTGCCTGATGGAGCGGATTGCTTATGCTCTGGTAAGGGTCATCCATCCGCTAAGGCAGACGAGAGCAGGTACCGCGAGGCTGGGGCTGCTCCGTGCCACGGATGCTCCGTTGCAGCCGGGTGTCACCTGTSTGCGCTCTGCGGGCAGACGTGGCCACGTCCCTTTCTCTCTGCTCCCCCCGCCTCTCATCCAGGTTGAAATGGTTTTGGTGCCGAGTATCGCGATGATCCAAGGAATTCCAGTTTTGAGGACTCCAGTGTACTGTCACTCACTTTTATTTTATTTTTCCCCCTTGGTGCTTTGCAAACGAGGGTTGTTATTTGTCCCACCCTGATATGGGAGTCCTGTTCCTGGGGCTTGGTCTGCAGTGCTAAAACTGAAGTCTCCCCATGGCAGCATTTTCTCCTGTAGTAACAGTGCAGACCATCAGGTCTCGTGCTTTGGGAGCAGGTGATGCACCATTGCCTTGGAAAGCTGCTGTGTCGCTCCTCATGCYGAGCAGCACACAAAGGCTTCATTGTCTCTAAATCATTAGAAAACCGTGATGTTGGGGTTAAAACCTCAGGAATAAAAACCGTGCTTGTTTCTTCCAGGTTTGTGTGCTGGCATGGAGTTGGGTTATCTTTTCCTACAGTCAGGAAGGAGAGATGTTCTCTTGATGGGAACAGGAGCTGAGGTTGTGGTGTTGTCACCTGGCCCCAAGAGCTGAGGCTTGAAGAGACAAACACCAACGCTGGCAAAGCTCCACGTCTGACACCTGCTTTTTAACTAAACCTCATTTTCGACCAGGCTGCACGCCCCTGCAGCCTGTATCTCTGGCTGAGGGGAAAATGTGAGGCAACCGTTGGGTTTGGAAGAGTTCTTCCTTGCTGAGCCTGCCTGCTTGGTTTGTTAGAAATATTGTGAATGATTTTCCTTTTCACCCGTGTTTGCCATGGGCCATGCACAAATGCATTAAGTGCAGGCTGTTACAGTGTTGATCTGAAAATGGGTACGCCCAGCTCGCTCACCTGCAATTTTTTTTTTTGTTGGTTTTTTTTTTTTGGCAGCCAGGTGTTTCTGGAGCCAAGTTCAGATTCAGGTGAAATTGGGTCAGCAGAGATGTGCACACCATGTCTCTGCTATTTACAAGCCTCCCATCCTATGTTTCAGGTAGGACAGGCCTTGTTGGACACAGGGGAGAGCATGACTTCATTTTGATCACAGATGTTCTCACTAGCCTATGTCAGAGAAGTTGACCTATGAAAGTTGTAAAAAGCTGCAAGGGATACTTAAAGATAACTTGCAGATGGCGGAAAGTATTCTGCTGCTTGGTTATTCATGCAGCTGGTTTTTTGGAGGGTATTTTCTGCCTATCTGGTCCTTGGAACCATTTCTCGGGCTCCAGAAACTTTCTGCAAACTTCTGAATGTCTTTCTCTTCTCTCAGTGGAGTTAGATTTTTTTTTTTTTTTTTGTCTTGCAATGAACTAGAATGAGAATTTATTTTCCTGACTGGGAAAACGTTTAATCTTCCTGGTGGCAGTTCCAATGTCAGTGTGCCACCAAATGGGTGGCATTGGGGGGAACTTCCAGGGACCAGCAGACCCTTGAACCTAGCAGGGAAAGGTTAYGCCAACAAATGTTTTTAACAGAGAGGAGCCATTTACCATTGCAAGAGCTGGCCAAGGGAGTGGAAAATACAGCATCTCTTTCCCCCTTCAGAAGGAGGAGGGTGTCTTTCTCAGTAATACTCTCCTGTCACGTGGAGGACACCAGCTGTGGGATGGTGGTTGGCGAGCTGCACGCAGGAGCCTTGGGAAGCCTGGTGTTCTCGTGGGTTGTGCCGATGTAGTGCAGGTGAATGGGCTGAGAGCTGGAGCGGTGTCCTGCCTGCCACCGCAGCGGGCAGCGAGGGGCTGACTGCTCCAGCGTAACAGCGGGAATGCTCGCCCCGCCGGGAGGGCACTGGCAGCCTGGCAGTGCCACTTGCATCTGGGCTGGCYGTGCACACATGTGCATACGGTGCTTGTTTGCTGCAGTGTCAGAACAATTATCCTCAGGCTGGGATTTGGCACTGTGAAGCTCCTAGCTCTGGAGTTGCTTTGTGACTTGGTTTTGCTGCTTTATTTATAAACATGTTCAGCTGCTCTGGAGTTGAAGCCGAGCGAAGCATGCATTTGAATCGGCCTCAGTTGTGGCCGTGCTGTGGACTCGCTGCGGGGTTTGCTTTCTGGGCTGTATTTTGCAGGGCCTTGATCTGTGGGACTGTTGGATTGCAGGATCTCTTTGAAATAAGAGATGGTCACAAGTACTTTCTTTAGGACTTTTCAGTCATGTAAGGGGGCAACAGCCCAAGCGTCGCTGAGTTACACTCAAAGGTGTATATGCCGTATAGTTGGCATATAGGTGAGCAGATTCCTTAGCACCAGCCACTCCAAGGCAGGACCTGTTGTGTGCTTACAACGCGACTGTACCTGGACCACACGCCAAAGGGAAAGCTCAGAACAATTGCTTTTTGCTGGGTCCTTAAAAACACCGAACAGATCTCCAAAATCATGCAGTTCCCAGGAAAATAGGGCCCTCTGTGCACACAGGAGGCCAGTAGCATCCTTTTTGCTGAAATTTTGCCAGTATTCCCATGTGATTATGTGTGCGACTTCAGGAGCTGAAGCTTTAGGGAGAAAAATAATAAAAGCTCTGTGATTAAAATCAAGAGGTGGTGGTGCTATTTCCCAGCATATCCTCAGTGTGTTCTGTTGCATTGATGAAACAACTAGAAAAGGGAGGGGAGCTAAGTAGCAAAGCAACGAAGTAAAACCCAAATCCCGAAACCGGCATCACCTCTGTGGTTTGTAGGCAGAGGAAAGGTAGTGAACTCCTGTGAGCCCATAGTGCCCTCGTGAGAAAGCTGCTGTTTATTTTGCAGAATACATCATTGCATATGTATCAAACAGTTGTAATTAAACCACTACTTGTTCTAATACAGAAGAATCTCATTAGGCTCCTGGCTTATGAGTACTCAGCCTCCAGCCTTCTGTGTTGCAACATGGCCGAGATGTGCACCGGTAGTCTGCAAAATCTCACCTACTGGGACTCATTTGCTTAATTGGTGATACTTGTGATTAGCATGTTGCTGTTGTAATTGTTGTTTCCAGTGGAAATTACTGTATTGTCATAAGCTAGCTATGCAATAAGGGCCTTGCAGAGTGTTTATGGAAGATTTATATGTCATGCTGGGTGTTGAGTGAAGAATGTCAAAGGATAATTGACTGTTGCTACCCAAGAAGCATGTTAATAGTCTTGAGAAATGATGGCAAGGAAAAAAAGAAAGGAATTAGTCCTGTAGGGGACAAGGAACAGATCTTAAACTGTACACCTGCTGCTATCAAAGACACAGGAGGATGTCATTTGAGAGCCAGTCAGAAGTACAACCCAATTTGCATGGTAGCTCTTCCTAGTATCCCATTTATCAAGTCGGTGWTTTGCTTTAGGCTGCCAATGAGCTTTACTGACAAAACCTGAAATAGGGAATGCTGGATGTGGAATTGCTGGCCAGGGGAATTTAGCAATAATAGTGGTAAGGAGCACACAGCTGCAGTACCCCCATAAGGTCTGCATCTGATACCCTGAAGAGGTAGTTTGGTGCAGATCAGTCCTTACTGCTTCAACCCCTTGTTCCCCTTTTCTTCCCTGTCCCTCCAGGTGCATGGAAGCACCCACAGCCGAGTAGATTTGCCAAAACCCAAACCTGAACCTCTTGTATTTCACAACGTTTTGTTAACAGTAGGCTACTTTGTTATTTAGTTTTTGAAGTACTGTGCACGGACTTAGGATAGAGATACACTCAGCTGAAAACTATGGACCATGTAAGTAGGCATAGATAGGCTACAGCTTATGATCTCTTTCTAGTCTTCATTTGGACTGTAATGAAATGACCCGCCTGCAACCTACTAGTCACCATTTAAACAAACTTGTTCTCTAGGGATTGCTAATCYGGCAGCCTTTGGCTGGTGCGGAATATTGTCTAGATGTGAAATACTGACCCTGATGCTACCAGTCATGGTGAGAAAGCTTTGCCTCATACGTGCTTTTACTAAAGATCCTTTCAGGCCTGTGACTCAAGCATGGCCAGTGCAGGCATTGGGATGCATCCCTGCTGGGAGGGGAGGGCTGTGCAACCGCAGAGGGAGGGTTCCGGCATACCGCGTAAATCTGGAGGAGGAAACGCGTCGCTGAACACACGTGGGGGCTTCTGCGCGGGAGAGCAAAGGCAGGATGGCACTGGGCTGACAAGCTGGTGTCTCTGCTGAAGGGACGTGGAGCCTAGGGGACCTGTGCCTGCAGGAGCAGAATCTTCTCATCTCTGTCGGAGACCAAAAATGCCCTCGTGGTCATCGCTGGACTCRAGCCCCTGGTGCCCGAGGACCTGCACACTGAAATGCTCTGCCTGCAGGTATCCTGGTCATGGTCTGCTCTGGAGTATCCTAAGAGTTTGAAACTTGTTTTGCTGTTTATGTAGACTTGCCAAACAAATAAAAAATAGACGTGGCAGAGTGCTTACCCAATGTAAAGCTGGTCTCTTTTATCCCCGTCTTAAGTTCTTGTTTCCTTTTCAAAGACAGTGATCAGTCTGGATAAAACACAGCTTTCAAACTACGAGCTCTTGGGATTCCACTCTTATTTGACGGAGTGGGCCACAGTAAAAATAAATGTGTTTTTAAGAAGAAAGGAAATATGAGGTGGAGCACAGCTGTTTTGCAATGGGGCTCAAATATTCCTCGGAAGATCTGATGGATTGCATTTGCACACGTAACTTCATGGGGGACAAACACGTTTTTTCAGTTACATCTTCTCTAAAGGAGCTGCCTACTTTATCTCTGGAAAAAAATGCAGGCAGCAAATACCAACATTCTTCAGCACAAAGAGGGGGGAAAATATTTCCCAAGTACATCATCAACCAGTTACTACAGTTATATAGCAAGAACCCATGTTTAGAGTAACAGCAATGGAGGGCGGTACCCTGTGTCCCTTTTTATGATTATTTTTTCCCCTCTGAAATGACTTCAAAATGCCCAGAAATTTTCTCAGTTTTGTTTTTTGGGCTTTTTTTGTTTGGGTGGGTGTTCTTGTTCTCTATATCTAAAGGAATTAGACTTGCTTCCTTGAACTTTTAGCAAGCTTGGGTTACTCCTTTGGTTATTGTGTGTTGTGGAAAAGGCAGCAGAGAGGTTTAAAATACTAAAGAGGGACCGTTGTTTCCAAATTTTTGCATTTAAAAGGTGTTAAGCAAAGCGGGACTTCAGACATGAATAAATACCACATTGTACCTTTCTGAACTGGGTTTTACTTCTCCAATACCTGAGGATGCCAGGCTGCTGTAGCGCATCGCTCTAATAATCTGAGAAGTCTTCCCTGAAGCCCGAGACCTGAATTTCTAAGGAGGAGGTGAAAAAAAAATTGTCGAGTCAGACTTACTCCTTTCTCTTGGAAGAAAACGTACTTGGATTTTTATATGCCGAGCATGGAAAGCAAGGCTAGTGTAGGTTTTTGGGTTGGTAGCTGGGAAGAACCATTGCGGTCCTCTTGTTTGGTGATGCTGGTCAATGCCGGTGGTGGCCTCTCGTCCTGCCAGTGTGCCACAGGCTCCCTGGGGGAAGGTGGGCAGCCTTCTTGCTCCTGGCCCTGCTGCTGGAGGGGGTCTGTGGAAGGGAGCAGCGGACCGAGGTGCTAGAGAGGTATTTTCTCTTCCTGGCTCTGGCATAGGTCTGCTGGGAGATGTGAGTCAGGTTCTCTCTGTGCCTCGGCAGCAAGACGGCACAGCTAATACTGCCTGGCAGCATAGGGCACGGTTGGACTGCGCTGATGAAAAGCGCGCTGTAAGGAGTTATTACCAATTCAGAATCTGTAAATTGCAAGCGATTGTGTTCACGATACTTTTTGGACCATCTTTCTGATCAAATCAGTGACTGATGCTTACTTAGCAGATGCAAGCTGCTCGACACAGCGTGGCCTCAGGGCATTACTGAAGTACAAATAACGGCTTGCAGCTGTAATGAAAGTAAATGCGTACCAGATGTAGATRTTATAGATTGGCCAGATACCAGAATAGTTTATTTTTTTTACATACCTGAATTATTCTTCTGTCATGGTAAATGCAAATTGTCCACTTAAGCATTTAAAAATATATTGCTGCATTTTTGTAAAATGTCATAATTCTCCCCAGCATCCTATTGCCACTAAGCCCCTATTTTGTGAACATACTTCCTGCAACATTTTATTATGCTGCTGGTTTCTCCCAGAGCGAGTGACAGCTGTCTTTTTAAACCATTTCGGAACTCAGAACAGATGCAAGTTCTCACAGGGCTGCAGAAGTCTGCAAGCCATGGCTGTGCTGTAGCACAAACATAGATTTTGGGAGGAGGACTTCTGAATAATTTAAATTGTGTTTCCTGTCTCTTGACAGTAGAGAGATTAAGTTGTCCACCTGCGGGCAAACTCTGGGCAGATCCTTAGGTGATGTACGTCTAACAGGCTCTGCTGAACTCTGCTGGCTTACATCAAGTGATGGTTTAGCCCTTGATGACACAGTGTTCTCAGCGTTCATTTGTGCAGGTAGGGCAGATCCAGGTCCCTTGTGCGCAACTGGAGCAAGGAGGGTTTTCTGTAGGACCACAACAGGTATTCTGGGCCGCCGCATCGTTTCCCCCTTCCTAAAGCATGGGAGGGACGTGGCAGCAGCATCTGCAGCTCTGGCACGTGGTGGTGCCCCTGGGCTTTGCTGGCGTGGGGGTTTTGTGTGTAACCAGCCCGTCCTCTTGCTGGGAGCCCAGAGCACTGAGCGGCAAGCGACTTGAGGTTCAGTGCTCTTTGGCATCTCGTAGATGTATTGAGCTCCTGGTCGGGCTTTCGGTGGTCTGCTCGCCCCGTGTGCCTTCCAGCAGCTCCTCCAGTTTGCGGTCCCTGTGACGGTAAGGGACGATGTGTCACTTGCAGAAGTCTGTGTGCTGGCTTTCACTTTCACGCTTGGCAAAACAAACGAATACTCATAGTTGTGCAGTACCATAAAACCAGCCCGTATATGAAGGCAGAGGTAGAAATTGCCAGTTTGAGATTTGAGGCTTAAACAGTTAAGATCGGCCTTTCTAATAATTAACTAATTTTACTGAAGTCCACATTGGGATGGGCCATACTGGTATTGCCTTTAGTGAACCCAATAATAGATTGGTGTTTTTTTTAAAAAAGAAAGGAAAATCTATGCTACTGTAAATTTTTGGTTGTTAAAAATTTTGGACTTGCAATACCAAGGAATTTGGGAACGAAGTCATTTGTCTTGGTGCCTGTTGACCCCAAGCCTTGTAAAATCCACTGTCCCTGCTGCAGGCTGTGTGTTTTCTCTTCTCATTAAAAGTATTACACATGGATATGTATCTTGAATGATAATCTTCAAGTTTGGCTTTCTTTGCAGATCATATTGGTACGTCAAAGGCTTAAACCCCTCAAATTCTGGCTCAGGTTACACGGGGTTAGATAGTCCAGCGCCAGCAAGACCTACAAGAGAGCCTGCTTTGACGTTTCTCGTTCCAGTGACTTGTTTTTGTTCAGACAGAGTATGAAGCTTCTGATCAAAGCACCTGGAGGACAGTATCTTTCCTAGCCCAAGTAATGGGTAGAGGTGTTTTGCTCAGACTCCAGAGGAGGAAGGAACTTGATGGTGAGTGGGGTGAAGCAAGGCTGGGGGAAACGCCAGCTCTGGAGAAGTGTGTTTGATGGTTATAAGCCATTGAAAAGGGAGGCCTGGGAGGGAAATGGAAATTCAGTCCTAACTGTAGCAGGTTCTCTAGCTCAGGTGATTTTGTGTGAGTTTATGCTATTTTAAAGGGCGACTTCAGAGGGCACGTGCTGAAATACAAAATTTTTTAAAGGATTCTCAGGTTTTGTGAGGTTCTGCGTAGCTCGGAGAATTACTCCATTGGATTTGGGAAGGGTGCTGCGGGGGGGAGGCGTTGTCTTTTATTTGTATTTTAAAATCAAGAATAGAAAACCTCGGTGGTCTACGAYGGCAGGCTGAGATTTTGTGCCAGTGTAGTTCCCATCTCCTGGGCCAGGCTCTGAGTTTACCTCTGCTGTGGCTCTTCCCCATGCACGCAGCGTGCCGGTGTTACTCCTGAGTGCAAATGGACGGCTCTCCATCTCTCTCAGAGGCTGGGCTCCTTAAGTCCAAGCAGCCTTCTAGCAGAGATGGAGACTTGCAGCTTTCTGACCTGGCCCAGAGCTTCAAGTGCCCACTAATATTTAAACTCTAGTGAATGACAAGGGAGCGCTTATGGAAAGAGACGTGAGGCCCACATGAGCACCGAATGCACTCGTTGCCTCCGGTGCATGCCAAAGGGATAGAGACTCAGTGGGGACGGATGGCTGTGTGCACTCTGGTCAGACCGGACCCCCGTCTTTTACAAGCGTGGCTTTTATGGCCGAGGAAAGGCGTCTCGGGGCGGCAAGGTGCAGCTCTGCCGGTGTAGCTGTTTCGGCAGCAGGCGCTTCCCCGGAGAGGGGCTGTGAGCCATCCCCTGCCGGCCTGGGGAGCCGGTGCTGGCACAGCCCTGGGACCCGGCACCTGCTCTGCCGGGGCATTCCCAGGTATGCCTGAAAAACATYGCTGCCGCGAGATTAAAGGCTTGTTGGTGCTGAGTGGCCTTTTGTTTGACACACGACTGCCGCCACAGTGCGGGAAGTAGCGTCAGCGGGATTGCTTGCTTGCAAAATGTCACCAGGGATGGAAACGCCGGTAGGTTGGAAAGGAGGTGATGGAGAGAGCCGGATCTGAGCTGAGGAGCGGTCCGCGCTTCAGGCAGAGGCCTCTGGAGAGCGGCCTGGGCGGGAGCCGGCAGCCAGAGCCGCTTAAACAAGGCGTAAGGCAGGAGAGAGCTGAGCACAGGGACCACCAGCCCTGGGGGCCGTTGTCCTCGGTCCGGACCAGCTCTGCCGGCAGAGGGAAGGGCCACCATCGCGGCCTCGCCGTCTCTGCCCAGGGGAGGTGCGACCATCTTAGCCGGGTTTCTGTCGAAGGGAGCCCACCAGCAAGCTGCCCACCCGCTGCCGGGCCRGGGCGGTGGCCAGGAGCAGCTCTCCTGCCCAGACCCCTCCTGCGACGTTAGGCCTATTGAGGAGCCTTCCACAGTCTAAATATCTAAATTTTGTCCTATTTTGAAGTCTCTTTGTGCTGCCAGAAGGGTAGAGGGAGTAAGCTTGATAATGAAGACAATCAGGGCAAATGGTTATAAGCATGTGCTTTACGTTTCGGTGTGTCCGTGGTATTTTGCAGATTGAGTGTGAATGTGTAAACGAGGGCCTCAAGCCTTAATTTAAATTTCAGTGCCCTCAGGGGTGAAAGCTGATGTAACTCCAAGATCTGTCCCAGGACAAGTCTTTATTAGAGTTTCTGTTTTAAATCTGTTATTTTTGAGCTATTACTGTAAAAGAAGAAAAATAACATCTGGCCCCATGTTACAAACTGGATTTTTGTTGCTTGTTTTTCAATTCTTGCCAGTAGTAAGTATTTAAAAATCAAAGGTCCAGATTTTCCACTGATGTAAATTATTACTAGCTCCATTGACTTCATTGAGTTTACACTAGTTTTAAACGACCGAGGATCTAATACAACATCCCAAGTCAAGATTTAATACAGTCAGGATGGAGTCTTTATCATCTGTCATTTGCATTATAAGCAGCGCTTAATTGTATAGTTTTTATACACAGACACGTGCGTAAACTCACTTATGCATGCACAGAATAATGGTTTTATATATTAATGCTGAACCAGTTTAATTTAGTGCACAGCAGTGGGTAAAATAAAAGTATTTAATTAAAATGGATTTTTTCATGGGCTGCATAAAGAATTTTCCAGATTAGATATTGGTTACCCATATGTGCAAGTTCTTCGTTATTTCATTGCCGTCCCTTGTCAGGAAACGGCGAGGTGGGTTACTTTCCTTTCTCCGAGCTCAGGCGGGAGGGCGGCTGGCTCCCTTGCTGCCGGGCGCTGGTGGTGAGCGAGCAGGTGGTCAGGAAGGGAGCTCCCACTTTGGTCTGGGCTCCCCAGGAAGATTTGCACCCGTGTCGGGATCGAAGTCTTTCGTGCTAGGTGTGATAAAACCACGCAGGAAGAGGAGTCTTCTGTGCCGCTCTTGCAGCCTGCGTGGATGAGGTTTAAGGTAGGAGTTAACAGAGGTAAAGCAACTGATGCCCCAGGCTGGTTGAAAAGCCAGGGAGAGCAGCTGTGTTCTGTTCCCTAAATCAGYGCTGTTCTGCCCCAAAGCCTTGGCCACGGCAGAGGTGATAGCCGTGGTCCTTGGTAAGCATGTTTGCAGCAGCCTGCCTACTCTGCCGCCGAAATCTTGTGTGCTGAGTGCCGAAGCTCAGGTAGCCCAGCACCTCTCATATGCTTGATGAGTTAACGTTACAAATACAGAACTGTCTGTAAAAGCGGGGGCATACTCTGGGCAAAAATAAATAATAATAAAAAAGGATGCCAGCTGCTTTGATTTTTCAAACCAGGTAAATGTCCGTGCATCCCATAGTCACCTGCTTTGTTGGGGTTTTGGCTGCAGTTTGCAGCATGGAAAGCCTCTCTGCGTTTCATGTTTGCTCATCCAAAGTTAATGGGAAGTTTTCAGATCGTTTTTTTTTTTTTTTCCATCCCAAATTGCAGAATTTTAGGAGGTCAAATATCCTTTAAAGGCCAAACAGTACTGGCACCTCTCTGAAGAAAGCGGTTCTGGGGGAGCCATTACCCCAGAGCGCTTCACCAGATGCCCGGCTGCTTCTCTGTCAGGTCGAGCCTTCTCCTGCCCTGTGCGGGTCCTCCAGACTGATCTTGTCACGGCACTGGTGGCCAAAGTTAGCGGCCAGGTGGTGCTGCAGCTTTCTGTCCCCACCAGCAGTCTTGAGAGCAGAAGGCGTCCCGCACCCGTAGGCGTGAGGCTGGATGAGGAATCTGCCGGGAGCTTCAGAGATTAC
Organism: Phoebastria nigripes; assembly: GCA_035582835.1. Lineage (NCBI taxonomy): Eukaryota > Metazoa > Chordata > Aves > Procellariiformes > Diomedeidae > Phoebastria > Phoebastria nigripes. Next base: position 2,666,211 of record JAYKAV010003210.1, read on the forward strand.
TTGCATGGCAGCAGTTGTGCATCTCTGCTGGAGGGGGAAATGCTTTGGAACATACCCTTTTCTTGATTTTGTGCGTGTATACATATGCATAGATAAAAAGAGAGATGGGATAAAAAAAAAAAGAGCAGTCATGACCAGTATATTTGTAACTGAAGACAGTCCTCAGTCTGCAGCCTGATAAGTACATAAGTGGTGTTAACCCAGGCTTCTGGTGATGGACAGGCAGGTGCTGACGGGCTGAATGACCACTTCTAATTAGCACTCATTAATAGTCTCAGAAGAAACTGACTGGAGAGTTAGCTTCTGTGCTGATGACTGTGACTTCCAGGTGACCTGAGCGCTGTGATGCTTTGTCCTTCTGCAGCTTGGCAAGCTATCCATGCCCTGGCTGAGTGACGTTACCTGCTGAAGCATCCTGGTAATTAGCTACCACACCAGCTTCATCTAGTGAAGGGCTGTTATTAGTCATGAGCGAGAGACGAGAGACGCGGTCTTCCTATCTCTTAATTGATGGGAGAAGAAAAGGAGAGGAGGAGGTGATAACTGTTTTGTGTTAAAACAGGGATAATTACTGCTATAGAATTCCACTAGAAAACAAAGCAGCAATTAATTATTCGTCATCACAACTGAAATGTGGATGGCAGAGTCACGGTTCATGGCTTCCTTTGGGCTGGGTTACAGGAGGGCGGTTGAGGAACGAGCCTTCACCTCCAGTCGCTGGGAGCCCTGCGTTTTGCCGCCTGGTTGCACGGATGACTCTCAGAAGGATGCTGTTTTGGGGTCTGTTGGGGCAGCTGCTAGCAGAAGCTAAACCTATTGCTCCATAAAACCTGGCTGCAAGCCGAGTGCCTTAGGGGACCCCTGCCTGTGTTCATGGTAAGACATGGGCTTATCTGTGTGACACAACTGGGTCAGCACATCTGAATAAGGGCCCTGTGATAGGAAGAGTGGGGCTGGTCAGGCTAAAGGTCCGTCTGACACGGTCTTGTGGCTCCATCTGTGTCCAGTGCCACATTCATGGGGAAAAATGCAAGAAAAGTGTGAGATGTTTTTACCACTGGGATTTGGGCTGATGGACTGAGTGATGCTTCCCTGGTGTACTCTCGCATCTCGCAGTAGTTTGTGGCGTAAGGAGTCAGTGACTGGTTTCGCTGTCTGAAATAGCTCCTCATACTTTATTTTCTCTGAGAATTTGAGTGCTTTCAGAGCCCTGTGTGAGCCTTTGGCAGCTGCAACCCTGTATGGCTAGGGCTTCGCTGCTGAACTGTGCCTGTTGTGGGGACATCTCTCTGACGGGGAAAAGGGAAAGAATAAACACAGATTTGCTGTGTGGGGGCATCAGCTAGCAGAGATGGTCTCACACAGCGAGCAGTAGGACTCCCTAGAGGACATCTTCTAGGGCAGTTGGTTGCTGCAAGGACCCTCAGTGAGGCTGGGTGCTGGATGCAGGGATGCAGCAGCATCCCTGTAGCCATAGCAACCGTTAGGGATCCCCGGACCGATAGGCATGGAAGAGAGGTGGAAACGAGTGTGGTTTCAAGGCCAGGCAATGAACTAACCCGTAGTAATCCAGGTGAACCGGGCAGACACAAGTATGACACCGTAGTGCCCGGTGGGAGTGCCCAGTCGGCTGTGTTGCCGGGGTCATTTCTGGCACGCTTTGGCATGCCTCCACCCCGGGCACTTGGGGCCAAATTGATGGACACCCAGGGCCAGACTCCTCTGACTGGGAGGCGTCCTCTCTTGTTGTTTCTTTCACAGATTTATTGAACTCATCCTTGAAACTGCCCACGTGTGGTTCAGAAATCCCTGTTGTGCAGGCAAGGCTTTTGGCATTCGTCTTCCCTGGTTCAGATGGGATGATGGGTGCCGGGTTTGCCTCTGCTCCTCTCTGCGTGGGTAGCACACTGAAGCAAGGTCTGGAAGGCTGTGCCCCCAGCAGCGCTGGTGTCTGCAAACACTCTGGCAACCCCCCCAAAGCTGAGGGGCGGGCAAGGGATCAGCAAGGAAAGCTCAGAAGAGCAGTGGACAAGAGAGCGCAAATAAATGCCGCCACATAAGCTATGTCTTAAAGCGAGATTGTCAAATACCTACTGAGCCTGAGGCTCCTGTGGGTAATGCTAAGCCTCCCCCTTTCCCCCGTCCCCTTCCCCGGTAACCAGGATTACAGATTTAATCAGGATGCAGGAGCTGACAAATACTTGGACTGGGCGATGGAAAGTTCCACTGAGCGACCACTGCTCGTGTGCTGGGGGGAAGCCGGCAATGGGGAAATCGAGCTGTTCGTGCAGCCTCCATGCTTGAATTAATTTTATGTTCTGCTTGCACTCGGGTTCCTCCTTTTGACATGTCTTTCCCCACTCCCTTTTTCTTAAAAAAAAAAAATTCCAAGTGAAGCTTTTCTTAAAAGCCAGCACATCTCCTGCTCTACCTCCACTGCATGCATGCTGAATGCATTTGGATTGAATCACTGTCTCCTGGGAAAGACTTTCAGGGATATTTAACTTATCTTCAGTGTAGAATTAATAAACAGGTTAGCACGCAGGAAGGTGAGAGAGGACCCAGCAATCCGTAGCTACGTTATGTGTATATGTTGTTACTAATAATCTGCTCTGCCAAGTTTCCTTCAACCTGTTTGGTGGTGTTCGGGGATTACTGGAGGAGACCTTGGTGCACAGGCACGCACGCATCCATGTTCCCAAGCACACGTGCACGTAGTGTGAGTGCGTAAGTCTTGTTTCCTCTGAAGAGCAAATTGAACTGCTTTGCCCAGTAAGTGACAGTGCCAGTAAAGACGGGATTGACATTTCCCTGGCAGATTTTTCCATGTAGGAAATTCCCTGCTGTTTAGAGTCTATAAATCAGGATCAGATGGCCTTTTAAGGGAGTGTGCTGTCATTCAGTGTTTCCCATCCTATTTTGATTTCGCAGATCCTTGACATATTCCCAGTGGAGGTGCAGAGTTGCCTGCAGGAAATTCAACTAGAAAAAGACTTGCTTTGCTTTCGCTCCTTTTCCCAGCCCTATGAAAGCAGGCTGTGGTCCCACAGAGCCCTCCCCAGCCAGCAGATTACAGACCGCTGGTTGCTCAACCGCTAATCGCTGAAGCACTGGTCCAGCCGCTGGCCCAGGACTGCCAGGTGAAGCCTGGGCATCCGTTTTGAGAGAGGTCCCCTCGGCACCCTGCCTGTGAACTCAGTGCAGATAGGATGCTGCAAGTCCCCGCTGAAACTCAGTCGAACAGAGGGGTGGTGGGGTTAAAGCAAAGTCTGTTGCTTAATTTCAGAGAGATATTTGCCAGCAGATCAGATGTAATTTACTGTCTTAATTTTCTACTCCCACAAGACTAGTGGAAGAAACACGTCCTTTGTAGTTTGTCTGTAAAACTGAGAAATATGTGAGCTGTTAAAACGATGTTGCTGTGAGCAATTAGATGTATGGAAAACTGAAATAAATAAGAGGTTTGTGCTTGGTGCTTTGAAGGTAGTAGGTTGTATTCCTCGTCAAGTTTGTTACTCTGTGTTGATTACTATGTAGGTGCTGTAAATTGCAGAAGAGGGAGGTTATATAGCATGCAGTACTATGGCATATATATCCCTCTTGGAAAGGATGGGCTGTGGGAGGCTCAGGAACGGTTCGGGTTTATGTTGCCTGTCTGACAAGCTTTACTGCATGGTAGCAAAGTCTGGGGTGCTCGGGTCTGTAAAAATGAGGTCGCCTGAGATTCAGGGTAAACAGAAACTAACTGGAAGGTAGAGCCTGCTTCCTGCACGCGGATTGACTTACAGAACCTCGGCTGTGGTTGTCAGTGCAAATTCGTCTTTATTTCTTGATATTGTTAACGGCAGGCACAATGTGACAGCCCTGGTCGTCTAAATCAGAATGCTGACACAGGCAAACAGAAACACACCAGGATGTTGTGTAAATGTCTGTAAACTGTTTTTGCAGGGGTGAAAATAGTTACAGAAAAGTAAAAATGTTTCCCTCTGCCTTTATCTTTTTCCTCTTTTTTTTTTTTAAACATTTCATTGCCCTTTTGTATAATACCATTTTGTTACCAAATTTACTTGAATTTTAAACAAAATAGATTTGCCTGCTTTTTTGGATAAAAATACTTTAAATCCTTACAAGTTCCAGCCTTGTAGAATTTGATTTTTTTGTTGTTGTTGTTGTTTACCTTTGGATCACTGAAAATTGTCATTTGCTTTTAGTCTAAGTATACTTTTCCAGTATTTGGGAATTTCAGCRAAGCAGCAGGGGATATTACAACACGGCCAGTGATGCGCTGCTTGGACAGGATCCCGAGGTCCCCCAGCTCTGCCCTGTTTGCAGGTGGGGTTGCTCCAGCAGAAGACATGCTGGGCTAGGCGATGCTGCAGCGTGTGGCACCACGCACCTCGTGCACAAGGACTCCGTGTGCCTTCCCACGGGCAGCACTGGGCGGAGGGGTCCGGTGCGGGGCGTGGGCTTCGTCCGTAGCAGGCGCCTGCACGGAAGTCAGGACTTCTAACAGCAGCGCTAATAAAATGAGGCCAGGTGCTCCTTGCACCACGGCGGCCGTGAACTCGGGCACCTGCTGCGAGCGAGCTGTGCTTGCAGCTCGGTGCCAGCTCGCGGGCTCTCCCTGCCAGATGCTGCACATCGGCTCGATGGCGTGCTGTGCTGTTCTGCTCTGGGTGACGAGCCTGCAGACCTGTGGTTTGGGGCTCTGGGCAGTTATTTAGCCGAAAGGGCGTGCTGTAGGCAAGCACTCACCGCCGTCCTCAGCTTGGCGCCGAGCAAAGGGGCTCGGAGAGGGCGCTTTGCCAGAGCCTTGTCTGCAGAGTGCCGTTTTGTACGCTGCAGCTCTTCTGCTTGCACGTTGYGATGTAAAGGTGTCTGTGTGCGGGCGTGATCGTTCCAGGTACGACGCAGCCTCTTCCCAGCCCCAGAGGCTGGAGCGTAGGGAGGCAGGGGAGCGAGGCCTGGGCTTTCAAAGCAGTTCACCAGCTGCAAACTCCCGTCTGCAGGTTGAGGATGGCTGCAGAGAAAACTGTGTTGTTTAAACTCTTATCTACGGGCTGCTGAAGCACAGTTGCTGGGCAGGCAGTGAGTTTCTAAAGTGGGAGATGAGGATAGCTCCATCCCAGTTTTTGGACAGAAATACTTTGCTTCCAACATTGGCTGCAGCTAACAACTTTGGAGAAGCATTAAATCCTGAAGCAATTAAATGTATCAGCAAAGTGGGTTTTTTTTTTTTCCTTTTGTGAGATACTTTGCCAGCTGTTGTTTATGGGGAAAAAAATCTAAATCCTTTTTCTGAGAACTGTTTTTAGGTTTCTTTGTGTTTGGGGCTGACTTATACATTATGCATTAGCATGGGAAGGCAAAATATTTAGAGGAAGAATAAGTGGGAATCGTGAAAAGTGTGTATGGATAGTTTAGCCAGAGATCCAGAAGAATGTTACCAGTATTAGAAACGGTACAAAAATTAAATTGTAAGGGAACAATAAGACAATAAAACGACCTTAAAAATCACTTCCTCAGTTGCAGTTAAGAAGAGTATATTTAAACCAAGTAGGTATCCCCATGCAACAGCTGACACCTGAAGAAGACAACCTGCTTCAGTGATGTACCGGAACACCTCTGGGAGGTCAAGCTTTGTGTGGGGCACGGGTTACTCTGGTTATTCCCTCTGTGCTGCCAGCTCTGCRGTGGTAGGGGAAGCGTTGCTGCTGGAGCCGGAGTGACTCCTCTCCTCCCAGTCGCCGTGCGCTGGCCAGGACCACCGATCCTTGCCTGCATTGCACCCCATTGTAGGCGGTTTTTAGCTGTGGGAGTGTGCAGAGATTGCTCTGAAGCTGTTTTTCCTGGAAGGGATATTGACGGAGCAGAAGAGCCATGGTGAGATCAGAGTTCACCTTCTCCTGCCTACGTCTGGGTCACCCCTCTGCCTGCATGGCCTCGTGCTCCTCACTGGGCTCCACAGGCCCACGAAAATCTCAAAAGTCCCATCTCCTTCCTGGATTATCAGGACTAACAGCAGTTCAGTAATTCCTGTGTTGCTGGAGGAGCTGGTTTCAYGGAGTCCAAAGAAAGAAGGGAAACATTGAACGTTTTGTAACTGGGTTGACTGTGTTTGGAAGAAACTGAGCAGGAGTGAGTTTTCTTTGCTTAAGTTTGCTGAATTATATTTTCTGAGATACTTCTTTTATAAAGCACTGTTCTGAGAAATGCATGGTTCTTTATGCTATTCCCTTTTCTTTTTGCTTGCAATGAAAGAATTTTGATTAGAGCTCTTGGTAAGCAGTGTGTCATTGTTTTGTATGAGGCATGCCATAGGAATAATGCTGCTATAGAAGGAGGCCCCAGACTTGGAGAAGTTAATTATATTGCTTGCTGATTGCAAAAAATTACCACCAAATGATAGTTTATGAGAGCTGGACTATCTTGGGAACAAATGGCGTAAGTGGGTTGGAGCATTGCAAAAAATAAACAATGCAGGGGAAAATAAGTCCTTAYGGTTCAGAACATCAGCTTCGAAACAACAGTCATTGAGAAGTGACTTTTCTCTGGGAGCAGGTCTGTTGCCGCTCTGGCAAGCAGCTGGTATCAGCTGGCGGAGCCGGCAGCTGGACGCCTGCAGCCAGCCCCCCGGCACCGCAGCGAGGGGCTGGGGCCACGTTCGCAGCAGGTGCCGGAGCGGGCAGCTTCGCTGAGCTTGCAAGGAAGGGGGCTCAACCCACGCACGGAGCCTGTTGTTWCCCAGTGAGATAAGTCATGCATGGCTATAACTAACTCCCGTAACTACATGGGAGCTCACCTGATGGTGTCATCTGAACAGCCCCAGCAACTTGGGTTTTAGTTCCTGGCCCTTAAAATACCGAGAGATACACAGCACTGCAGCGAAACTGTGAAAACTCTTTAGAGTTCCTGGAAGTTTTGCCCTGGATTTCAGAGGAGATAATATTTTACCTGAAACCACCAGTGGTGGTTTGCAAAGTTCATGTTAGCATTGGGAAAGCACTTGCAGGGAGGAGCGAGCATGGGAATTCCTCCTCCCTGCTAGGGATGAGTGTGCACCCTGACTTAGGAGCCTTGCCGCACGTTGGGAGGTAGCGGCATGCCTTCTTGAGCTGGAGCTGACTAGGAAAACGTGATGTAGGGAGAAAATCCCAAAACTATCTGCTGTTAAAATGGAGCTGAATAAATTCAGGGTCACTTGCAATAGCAGACAACAGGCTCAACTCAAGAGTTCCTGGGGGTACCTTGTACTCCAAAGGCCAGTGTTTTCATCACATGCTAAAGTTTACAAAGTTTCTTTGTTTAAAAAACCCAATGGTGTTTCTCCACAGATGCCCAGGAAAAAAAGGAAGGGGGAAGAAGAAAAAGAAAAAA
>JAYKAV010003210.1:2673664-2697436 GCA_035582835.1 Phoebastria nigripes
CAAAAAAAACCACCAACCCACCAAAAAAAACCCCAACCAAAACCAACCACAAACAAATAAACAAAACCAGAACCTCAGGACTTGGCTGGAAATTATAACATGAATTTGAAGGAAATGCAACTACCAGCAAGCAAACCAAGCTATGAAACCTGGAGCAATGTTTCAACATGGCGTGTATTAAATAGATAAGTTGCGGACCTTCCTAAACAGAATTGCTGTGGAAATGAGGCCTGACCTTCAGCAGTTGCAGAATAACACAACGTCCTGTTCCCTGGAAATGCTGCAGGAACACACGCACTAAATGGCGATAAATAAAGGGTCACAGAGATTGAGATTTCTCAAGGTTTTGCAGCTCTGCTGGAGCACTGGCACCAAAAAGGCACAGGCGCTCTGGAGGGCCAGGTCGGTGTATTTATGGAGGGGAGGAGGTGAAAGCAAAGGAGCTGTGTGTGCCCCTTCGGCAGAGGGGTTGCGTGGGGCAGGCTCTCGCAGGCTGCCCGGCGTACGCGAGGTGGCTGCTGAAGATGTCCCTGTTGTGTTTGGTGGTGCTTGGCCGTTTCGCTTCTATTCCAGGCAGGTTGCGTGAGGCAGCTGCTGTTGGCCATTTTGTCTGTGACCGTGGCTTCGCTTGTCCTGTTCTCAGACTGAATAATGATAAAAATACCTGCAGAGCTGCACTTGGTCTAGCAGAGAACATGGGGGAGAAAACAAAGCAAAACCACCTTGGGCTTTTTGCCCCGGTGGAAAATAGAGAGTGTTTTTCAATTCTTTGAGGGGGACTCAAGTGGATCCACGTCTGGTCGGCAGGAAGTACATGGTCAAAAGCAGCAAGCCCAGAATCCAGAAGGGTTCATGATTGTGCCTCCAGAAAGCGTTGCTCGACCCACAGCATGTCCTGAAATAGTAATGTTTTGATAATGTTTTGGGGGTAACTAAGCTGGAACATGTGTATAACTACTAAAATTGTGAATACCAAAAAAGGGAATCCATGCTAAGCTCGAAAATACAGACTCATCATTTAATTTGAATAAATGTTACCATTGTAATTTGGTTTTGTTGCATTGTGCTATAGGCTTTTTGGCAGGGATTTCATGGGAGATGAGAAAACAGCAGTCCATTTAGTAAGATGGTTCCCTCAAGCCTTTTTGAGACTGTTCTCTTAGTTTTGCCAAAGTGTATGTGATGCATTCTTCAGAAATCCATTTTGGGCTCTCCAGCCTTCCAGTGGAAACTGCTCTGGAGGGTAAACGCAACGTGGGACAAACCAGATCTGCACGTCTCCCTGCGAAGGGTGATTAACTGTTTGTCACGCTGCTGTGGGGCAGTCTCTGCCCCCAACGCTGCTGTATCATGCTGGGATGTTGCTCTTGCAACTGAGCCCAGGCTCCGGCAGGAGCGGACAACAGCCGAGCCAGGCAGGTGTTGCCAGGGTGTCCCTGTTGGTGCTTGCACACTGTCCCCAGTCAGCCCACCTGGGTCCTTTTGCTTGGGTCCCTTGACAGTTGGCGATGGAGAAGAAATGCCTCTGGGATGCTGGGGCTGCTGTGGGTGTCAGCACGGCGGTCGGGCCCACTTGCCCTGCTGGCAGCATCCCCAGGCTGGGACACCCCGATCTGGCCCTGCGTGTGCAGCATCGTCCCCTGGATCTGTCCCGCTCCCTTGCTGAGGGGTCCCTGGTCACCCCCTCTTCTGTATGATTTTTTCTGTGCTGGTCTTGTAGGAGCCATTCTCACCCCTGGAGGGGGAGCGTTCGCAGTTAGCAGTCAAACAACAGTGTGTGGCTAATTGCAAAGTAATTAGTACATTGGGGCAACAATGGGTGTCACTTGGGTGCTGTGAAGAGCAAGGCTCAGATGTCCCTGGTCCCCATCTGTTCACCAGGGCCGCGGCAGGGAGTTGTCCCAGGGTGCTGGAGGTTTGCCTCTGAAAACCAGGGTGAAGAGCTGCAGGTTAAATCCAGTAAGGAAGGATTCGCCCCATCTACTTAGCTAGTCCTTGCAGTTCAAGGAGACAAAAGCATAAGTTCTGGCCGTTTGTGTTTCAATAGACATGACTTGTATGACCTACAGTAAAGTCATAATTAGATGGGGTGGTCTTTGAAAGTAGGGCTGAGCTAAACACTCCCAGCGTTTTCTTGCTTTTACACGTGGATACCAAACCCAGGCAAAATCGTTTCACGTCTCTGAGCACAAAAAATTGGTTTATAGCCCTTACGTAAGGGTGTGTCATAAATGCCCTGGATGGAGAGGAAGATTAAAAATGCAGAACCCTTTAATAGGGGGAATTTCTCAATTTCTTTGAGGGAAATAAAACCACAACGGCATTCCCTTTGCTTGGATTTTAAATTAACCCAAAGTTTAATTTGTTGCRTTCATTGTAGTTCATCAGCTAGGCCAGGGTGAGCTCGGGTGGAGATACGTCAGAAAATTAAGCTTTACCCCTTAGAAAAAAACGCAAAGCCTTACAGCTGTCGTTACTCAGGAATTATAAGGTTGGTTAAGAGGAGGGGGGAAAAAAGGAGATTTTTAAAGCCGGTAGACTTGTTCTTTTTATTTGCTTTCAGGTTTGGGAAACATTTTCAGGCTCTCTTCTGCATGAAGAGACTCAGGAATGCTTTTTGCTTGTCTGGTTGTTTTTGTGGTTTTGGTTTTTTAACTTCCTTGTGATGAAATCGGGTACGATCCTCCAGTTCTGTAAGGTGGCGCAGAGCGAAGGCTGCCAGGCGGTCCCGTAGGGCAGGCCGGCACGTGGCTCCTGCTGCTGCCTGGGATGAGAGGTGGGGATGAGGATGTGCCTCGGCACTTAGCTGAAGGGCGCCAGGACCACGTGTCCCCTGAAGAGCCTTTCCAAGCTGTTCAAAAGCTGTTGGAGGTTAGCACCCTGTTGGTTTCGGGGCCAGCTGTCTGTGGGATTTCCGTTCGGTGGGGGAGGTCTCTTAGGTGCTGATAGCTTTTGTTCTGCGGAGGCAAAGGAGCTGTGCTAGAGGCTCAGCTGTCGCAGCTGTAGGGCGAGATGAGGAGCGCAGGGAGCTGAAGAGCACCCGGGTGTCCTTAGCCATTTTCTCCCAGTTCTCCCAAATTTTGGTGTTGGGAGTACTGTGCACTCGGCAGAGGATGCTGGGCTGTGGTGCTGAGCGCCACAGGCATGTGGCAGTGGTAGGAGCAGTTTCCATGGTAACCTTTCAGCAGCATGACATCACCAGCACTGTCACGTTTAAGCTTTTCAAGGCTTTTTGGATTTCAGGGATTACATAACTTTGGAGGGGTTAGGCTGGGGTTTGGATCTAATCAGTATTCAGGGTCTCAGTTGAATTAAATTTAAAAAAAAAAATAAATCCAAAAGCGGCCGGGTTTGTCTGCGACGCGGGGGCAGATCCTGGCCGGGCAGGGGCAGGGCAATGGGAGAGACGTGCCCTGCGAGGGAATAGCTGGGGTGGCCCCTGCGGCGGCCGGCCTCGCCGGTGTGGCTCCGCAAGGCTGCGGCCCTCGGCCGGCACGGGGATGCTGGCGGCGGGGGCTTTGCTCCCCTCCTCTCCCTGGCAAGCCCGCGCCTGGCCGTGGTGCCTGGCYGGTTGTCACCCCCCTGCAGCCAGGCACAGCTTTGGCTGCTGCTGAGTCTCGGGGGACACAGGGAAGGAGCAGGGGTTGCCCGTGGGAGTCGAGGCGAGGGAGCACGTTCGTTTGGAGAAAAGGGGTTGGACAAGCTTCATGCTGTCCCTAAGGTGGTGACGATTTCTTGTGGAGATCCTTTTGGGGTCAAGACGCCAGATTAGCCCTAATTCAGCTGTGCTGGGGGTCAGGAAGTAATTTGGATTTATGCGTGCGCTTGTGTAGGTGTGTCCATAGGCATTGCTGTGGTCCACTCCTCCAAAGTGATGCGTTAGCACTTCCAAGCAGTGTGCGTGCTCTTGCTGCAGCCACAAACGGTGGCAAATTGAGTCTCTAAAACATTCCTGTTGGGGCTGGGTACGTCCTATTTTGACCACGGTGTAGACGTGCAGTGAACCCGGTCGGGTCCTGCTTGCTTGAAGTGCAAGCTTCAAGGCTTCCTGGTCAGCTCGGACAGGATCTGCAAGTACTCGAGCCTTACGCAAGCCGGAGCCACGCTGGGCTGCGGGCAGCTGTGCTGGGGGCAGAGGGAGCTGCTGACACCGCGTGGGCTGGGCTGTGCTCTGGGAGCTGCGTCAGTCAGCCAGTCGCACAAATTGCAGTAACAGGAGCACTTTAAATAGCTCTCTTGAAAACAATTCCATGAATTCATCCTGCTGCCTGTAGGTGCTCTGCACAGTTTTGTGCACGGCTTTTGCTTTAAGCTTTCTGACAGAAGGAAACATTTCAATAAGAAGAAAAAGCAAGAAGTTTGATGTAGTCCCTTTTTCCTCTGGTCAGCATCTGTGCCAGCATCCCTAAAACAGGTACCCAGATGGCTGGTACCCAGCTGTGTCTCCTAAAGATTTTTGTAACAGAGTGTTCCCGTGCGATTGACTCTAATTTTTACATTTATCCTGCTGGAAAATGCTGTGCAGGGCAGACAGCAGCATTCAGTATTTCCCAGCTGCCGGTTTACTCCTAAATCTGTTTTGGGAGTCAGTTAAGTGAAAGACATGAGTTAAAAAGGTATTAGCAACAATAGTCGTGTTTTCCTCTTGTTAAGAAGTTATTCTTACCTAGTTTGTGCTTCTGATCAAAGTGATGAGTCTACAGAAAACACCCACCTTCATAAATAATTGTGTAGCTGGAGTAAGGATCCGGCTGTCCGAGACACTTCTGTGAGCGGTGGCATGGCTGACGCGTGCAGCGRTTTGGGGAAAAGCAGGAAGAACGGGCACGTTCTCTTTCTTGCATCTCACCAAAGACCTGGCCTAGGAGAACACCTAAATGTTTAGGATTTTAACAGGGCTTCAGCGCACGCTTAAGTAATTTCCAAGGCTGGAGATGCTGTGAAGTGCTGTCGCAGTCAGGATGAGAATTTAATGCTTTTGAGGGGAAAAGCTGGTGCGTTTCAACCCTTTGTGTTGCCTTCAGTTAATGATCTGAATACTTTAAGAACCCATTTTAGTGCGGCTGTCAGAGGGGAAAAGGAGCTGGTCATCCTTGCCTCTGCCTTCTGGTATAGATGTGCCTTACTCAGTGTGTGCGACTGGCGCGTTTCCCGTGCCCGACCCCTCCTGCTCCCCAGCCCCTCTTGTCTAGTATGTACTTTGATACTTACTTTTTCACCCAGTTCATGCATGAGCAGTTCCACATTTCATGTCGTCTCAGGGTCTTCTCCAGCACAGACATGGATTTGCAAAAGCAAGACCTTAAACTTCAGCATCTCAAGTGCCATATAGGCATGAAAAATAAACAGGCCAATTTTCAGATACACTGGGCACTCGGTCAGCTCCTGGGCGCTCAGCGCCAAGGGGACTGTGGTGCCTAACCAGGGTTTTAGAAACCTAATGTTATTTACCATTTTTTCACCACTCATGCTAAGCTATGGGCAGTCAAAACTTGCACCCCGCAGATGTTTGGCACCACAGGTGAAAAGGAGATTTCTTTTTCCCGTCTGCGTAGAGCAATGGAGATGTGTCCAGCCGTGTAGCGGCAGTGATTTTGCTGTCCTGAAAGGTGCCAGGCAAAGGCAGGGCAGTGATTTTTCACATGTGGCTGGGGGGTCTGGGTGGTGGAGTCCTCACTTCTTTCAGAATAAGGGGGTTTGTCCTTTCTACATTACTCCTCTCGCCAGGCTTTCCTGTCCGCCTGTGCCTGCGTGTGATTCCCTCTGTCCTAACAGTGGCTGGGAGAGCACTAAGAGCACTAATGAAGGACTCAGTTCATCTTGTTCTGTAATTTCTGAATTGGATGACAGCTGCCTGCTGAGCCAAGTTGGTGGTGGTTGTTTTTTTTTTTTTTTTTTTTTTTTTTTTTTTTTTTTTTTTTTTTTTTTTTTTCCTCGGAGCAAAAGAAAAATCTTCATCTTGTTTCTAGCTTTCTGTAATACTTTATTAGTAGTTGCTTGTATTCACCGTTCTGCCAAATAATTTTTCATATATGTGTACTTAAGGAAAATGTACTGTGGTTTTCTGTTAAATGCAACTTAATTTTTCCAAGACTTTCAAGACTAAAAATGTCTTGCAGGAGATTTTGAAATAACGTAATAACATCTAGTGAGGCGATAAACCCTATAGATAATGCAGAGAAAGTCTTGGAAAGATGCTGGATTTGTTTTTAAACACAGTATAAGCGTTCCAAACTTGGGGTTCATGATTCAGCATTCTTGATGTTAATGATTTACAGCAATGAATGGCAAGTTAGTACTAGGTTTCTCTGGAACAAGATTGCCTTGGTCTGAAACGAGTGACTTATCTTGCAATCTGACTGAGTGGAGGTACAGCATGGAAATGAGGGGGAAAACTGAAATCCAGTGTAAACCAGTATGTCGAATCCTTTGCAGGGGCTGGAAGGTTTTCTTGGGGAGTAATACACAGCTCACAGTCCTCAGCTGGCATGGCTAAATGCTTCTTGGGGGCAAAGGCAGCAAAATCCAGCCGCAGCCACGGAAAAGTGATGTGGTGATTCACTTTCTGYGTGGTGCGGGATGTGCTTCAGCGCATGAGGTCTGCGTGCGGGGCTGCACGAGGCTTGACCACTGCGAGCCCCGTGGTGCGAAGGAAACCTCCCCTGCCTTCTCCAGAGGGGCACTTGGCTGTCCAGGCTGTGTGCGTTTGCCCCGGAGTCGCCTGCTTGCCAGGCACGTTTGAGAGGGCTGTCGCAGGGGGCACCCCTGCCCTGCTGCCCTGGCACGGCAGGGTTTCCCCAGGCTCTAGGGGGTCTCCAGTCCCAGTCTGCCGTGGGAGCTGGGCACCCAACCCCGCCTGATTCTGGAGGCTTTCACTGCATCTCTGCGTAAGACTGCTTGAAAGAGGCGTTCAGGAGCTCTCTGCTAATTTGTGCTTCTCTTTACGCTGCACCTAAGCAGTTTCTAAYGGTCTCTGCTAGCGTTTGATGGCTGCCCAGCTCCCAAGAGGAGGCATAGCCGTTGCCAGCAGAAAGCAAACAGCACGTGTCAATCTTTTTTTGCAGTCTGTGGATACGTGTTTGCTCGTACTTTTGCAGCCACGCTCTGGAATAGTACAGATAGCGACCGGGCCAGTTGTGTGATTTCCTGAYGATGCTCAGGAAGAAGCGTGCCTACCCCGCATGGTTGCTTTCTGCCCAAACTCTGGTTCTATTTCACTACTCTTGTTGTTTTCAATGGAAAGTATTTGCTAAGATCACCTACATCTCAGCATCTCTGCAGCAGGTGCATGACAGTCTCTTGGTATCAGTGTGCAACACCGAGACCATAAGGAACTGCTCGCTTGGCTGGAGAGAGTAGGATACTAAAGACCTCTCCTGATGTAGTTTCTCCCAACTGGATCCATAAGCTCTTCCGCCTGCACCTGAGCTGGGCAGGTGTATCGGGGCCACCTCTGCTGCTGAGCCGCAGAAGTGGGGCCAGCGCCTGCCAGGGCTTCTGGCAGCTGGAGCGGTTGTTTCTCCTGCCCTGTGTATTTCAGGGTTTTTCAACAGGAGCCAGCACAGAAAGCCCTAGCAAAGCAAGCTGCTTTGTTTATACGCTTTTGTGTTCACAAACTGTTCAGCTGCACAGAGGGATGTGGCTGTGGTCTGAGCACTGGATTGCGGCTGTCCAGCAAAAACCCATCAGTAAATGTGAAACCTGGCAGGGACGGGTTTTCCTGTAGCGGGAGTTTGGCCAAGCTTCTTGCCTTGCAGTTGGGCCCTGGGACTGAACAAAACATTGGTATTCACTTAACCAGAGCATTTTCATCCATGCAAAATGGGTTGGATACCTACTTTGCATTTCCCCACTGATGTGAGTCAGAAGTGAGCTGAGGGGGATGGACCCTGATGGTTGCTTCTCCCGTCAGCATCCACTCTTGTGCCATGTCCTCCCACTGACTTGCCGTGGTGGACAGGCTTTCAGCACACCTTGGCTTCCCCCGCTGCCCTCTTCACCAGGGGAGGGAGAGGCCTCGGGGTGTGCGGCTGTATATCTCGGCATGTCGTGCTTCGCACTCCTCCTCCTCCCTACCATTGCAAAACCTTTGCGGAGACCTTGCTGAGCGCTCTTCAGATGCAGATCCCACTCACCACGGCTCCCTGCCATGCCCCCATCCCAGATTGCWGTCATCTTTCAGATGCTTTCTCAGAGCCCTCGTGCTTTGCTGCAGGTCTCTTCCTCCCGGCAGTGCCCGTCTCTGGACGGGTCCTCCTCTCGCCTCCAGCGGTGGCCTCTGGCGTGGTGGGGTGTATCCGATCTCTCTTGCATTGCCATGCTGGCGTCCCTGCAGGCCTGTTCAGAGAGGCTGTTACTGAGCCTGGTCCCTCTGTTTCCTGGACTGTCATGTTTGTTGATGCTTTAATTAGGGTTTATTATAGTGTTAGCTTTTGAAGGATGTGTCATGAACAGCTTGGTTTAAAGAGAATTGTTACCAAAATGATTGGGGTAATAAGTACAAAAGCATTTGTCCTTTGTCAAAGAGGAACGAAGGGTAGCATTACAGCTTTGGGGGTTTATGGAGTGTTACCTGAGAGAAGGCAGCTTTTAAGTTGGGGTTTTGGGTTTTTTGGGGGTTTTTTTGTTTTGTTTTTTGGTTTTTTTTGGCAAAGCATGTTTATTTGTGTACGTCAAAAGACACATCATCTGGAAGAAGAGTGTCGTACCTAGAACGATTCGTAAACCAGATGGCATTTTACTGCCTATGGAGAGTTGATCTCCTAATCTGTTTGTCTTTTACCTGTAATTGCATATGAAAGACAACTGTTATTTTAAGGAAAAATGATTTTTAAAAAACTCTGTTTTTATTTAACTAATATCATTAGAGTCCGCATATAAAATTTTGATTTGCTAAACAAGAAATTCCTGTAACTGCCTCTGACACCCCTGTTTAGAAAGTTGTCCATGCAGATAACAAAAAGGCTGCAACCTTTCTTTTCTCCAAGAAAAGATTGTGGTTACAGAAGATCAGGCTGAAAAACTACTTTTTTAAGGAGTGAAAAACGTTGCAATTGAATAATTGCATCCGCCTTGGTTTGAACGTAAGGGCAGGTATGTTCACCAACACAGGTGTCAGTTTTCACCCTTCAAGGCCACCCCGTTAGGAGCCAGCATCACCCTGTCGTCCTGTGCCAGCATCCTCCCGTGGACCGGAGAGCTGCCAGTGCCAGGGGCAGGTCCCGGCGGGGCTGGAGGCTCTGTGTCCTGCCTTGCGTCCGCCTGCTCGCCTGTCCTCTGCTTTGTAGCACTACAGACCGTGGTAAAACCAGAACGCTTGAATCAGTCCTTTTTMGTCCTGTCCGGCCTTTTCCTACCGACGGAGCTGTAGTGCGAGATGCGGTCAGGGTCTCTTTTTTTGTTGTTTGGTTCAGGGGCTGTTGGGGGCGGGGGAGTTAGTTGAAAATAGTTTCTTCTCTTGCAAAGAAGCTGGAGTAGAAGATGAAAAGGAGCCACGTTAGCATACCCTAAGCCTGAAGCGAGGGTCCTCTCTGCAATCTCTGCAAGAGACTGATGGCAAATACTTGCTCATCCTGCCAGGACATTGTGGGACAGCGGTCAGGGTGGGCTGGTCCTGTAGTGTTGTACGGTGCTTCTCTCTCAAACGACCCTGAACTTCAGTGGGTGGGCGATGCCAGAAATCAGTGCTTCGGTATGGTTCACTTACAGCTTTTATCTGATCTTCTGTTTTGTTCGTATAGTCTGTCTGCTTGCGTTTACTGACATCAGCAACAGTTTTTCACTCCTGACAGGAACATAAGAAGGAGTAACTTGGGAAAGAGCCAGATGGATTTTATTACGGCCTGGACATCCTTAACAATATTGTCTGGTCTCTGGTGATTTCCCAATCCTCACAATTTTGTTAGTGATGGAGCAGAGAGAAGACAGCTCGACTTTGAGACGTGGTCTGAGCTAGTTCTTCCGGCACGCAGACATCAGTCTTGGTTTCATGTGTGAGCTGAACATGTTGGATAGCCAAAAGGAATAAATGTCCAATCCACAGCGTTGGCTTTTGGGCCGGCTTCCATGTCACCAAGCTTTGGGTGGCTCTGGAGGGCGATTCAGCTCGCCTGTTCTCTTTCCACTGAATGGAGAGCAGGGTCACCGTGYAGTGCCTTTGTGAAGTGGATGTTGTTGGATAAAATGCAGCTTGAGGTCTTAGGGACATATGAAGTAGGTGGCTTTTTACAGGAGGGGGAAAGGTTGAGAGGGCAAATGCGAAGAAATCACAGTTGAGCAGCCGTGGGGTTAGGTCTTGGTGCCATTGTCTCAGAGCTGGCATTCATCCATGGACGCAAGCAACACSTGTGGTCAGAGTCGCTCCAGCTAGACAGCGAGGCTGGGTGTCTGTCTTGTTGTCCAGAAAGTGGGGTGAGGTCTGGAAGGCAGCTCCTCAAAATGCACCGTGTGCTGCTTCTGTGCTCTTCTCGGAGCTGGGGCTGGGACTGTCCCCACCACAATGCTTGTGGTGAGGGGAGCGTACCCCAGCCAGACCGTCCGCATGCTGCTAGCRCACCAGTCATCCAAAGGTTTGTGGACGTAAGGCGATTTTATGCTATCTCTAAGCTCTGTGGTAAAGCAGAAAAGGGGGTAAATGAATCCCACTAGTAGGATCTGCACTGCCTAACTGTGTGGCCCTAAAATTTTAGCCTCCTGCAGAAGCAGACAGGCTGGAAACAATTTGCTAGAGGAGTTCATCAAATTTTGGGTCTTGGGAATGGTCTTTTTTCATGCATTTGTTAGTGGCTTTTGTACAAAAGTCAGAAGGCACGCAGCTGGGAGGAAGACTGGGCTATCATAAGGACAAGCACAACAGCCTTAGCTCTGAGATGAGATTCAAAGCACAGTTTCTGCGTGGAGGGAAGCGAGTTCTTGAGCTGTGTCACATGAAGCATTTCCAGCAGAGATCAGAAAGTGTTCATGCTCCAGCCCACAACTCTAGTGAGACCTCATTAAGACTACTCTGTGCAATGGTGTCATCACACTAAGAGAGAGTAATTCAGACTGGAGCACGTAAATGAGAAAATACTGGGATCGTCAGGGGACTGCGAAGGCTCAAAACAAGAAAACACCACCTTGGTCTTGTTTGGTTCAGCCTAGTAAAACAAGTGCTATTTTTGAATACATGGGGGTAAACACTAAACTGGTGGACAGGGTTGGCACAAGAACCAGTGGATATAAATTGRCAATGAATAAATACAGGCTGGAAACCAGACATTTCTGGCCACGAGATGGGCATTCTGGAAGAGCTTCCCAGAAAGTTGTGAGGGAAAACCAGATCAGTCCCAAACTGGGACCAGTGAGGTCCCAGCTCAAATCCAGTGATGTGCAGGAAGGCTCTGCAGGACTGGCCTCATAATATTAACCTGTTTGTATAGGTACCTAGAGACTAGAGCCCCAACGTGTAGCAGCCTGCACGGACGCGTGGGCGAAGAGTCCCTGCCTCGCAAGCCGAGGGGTCTCAATGACTGTATAGACTTTCTGTCGTGTTTCGTATCTGAGCTGCGTGGCATTCCTGGAGCAGCAGGAGGGAGCGCCGGGATCTTGGTACTTGGGTGGGAACGCATTTCTCTTCTGTTTACTGAAGTACCATAAGGCAACGAAGATGAGTGCAGCTTCGAGTAACCCCCATCGCTGTGTAGGTTGGTCACTTTGTATGCTGCTTGTGCTTAATCTCCAAGAAAAAACATTCTTTTCACTTGCAGTTCAGGGTCCCATGTGCTCACCCACGTGTTGAGTAACAGCTTGCAAATCATTATCTGATTGGCACCTAGCCATTAAACTTCCAGTGACCTGCCTGCTGATATTATTTTGTGCGCTACGTTCTCCTGACATATCTCTGTTGAGCACATTGTATTGTTTTCGGAATAAATATGAGGGTAAACAATAAAAACTGAAAACAACCGCCAAGGATGGAGGTGAAACATAAACTTTGTGACTGGTGTTGGAAATAGGATCTTTGGTCTGGCTGCCCTCTCTGGAAAGGGGCAGGTGTGTTTGAGCAGTGAGCAGTGCCAAAACGAAGCACACTTGACCTTTGCCACCCCTTGATGYCAGCTTAAAAGGTGTTGCGTGCAGAATCCAGCTATTTTTGGTTCCTGCCCCACAGAGTGAGTGCTGCAGGTGAGCGTCGCGGGCTGTAAAACCATAGGTCTCCTCCAGCTCTTCCCACTGCGTGGTCTTCTCCCGTACTGTCCCACTGACTCGTGAACACAGATGTCTGGCATTTCCTTCAGGATTAAGGCATGAGTCACAGCAACAGAGTTTACTGTGAAGTCTGTGCCGTATTCATCATTAGTATATTTAGGAGGTATAGAGACCTTCTGCAGTGGGCCAGACTGAAGATTTATTTTACCTGCTGTCCCAGCTCCAGCAAAACCAATAGCTCTTCAGCGGGTGCATCCAGATTGTGGTGTTTAGTAGGCACTGACAGGACCTGTCTTCCGTGAATTAGTCTAATCCGCTTTTTAAGTGAATTTAAACTTTTTGGTCTCCACAGTCCATTGAAGTTAAATAACAACATAGTCAGTGTTAACAATCTATAAAATGCTGAATAGCAGGGATCTTGGATGGCTTTGCATGTCACATAGGGCACGTTAGCTACAGGACTAGCACCTGAAATCAATGAGCAGAGCATGAATTTTGTGACTTGTCATCCCAGCTCTGCCACCAGCCAGCTGGGTAAAACTGGGAGAACCCTTTTGCACAACTATTTTGTTCACTAAGAAAATAGAAGTTGATCTTGCTGTCTGTGCAGGACCCAATGCAGTGAGGTCCAGATCTTGGGGGAAGCCTCTTGATTCTTTCCTGAGGAATGAGTATGTTGACCATGCAGCTTTTCTGTCCTTGTGGAGCATCACGGCCTGTCCTGGATGCGGGAAGGTCTACCCTTTAAAATGCAAAAGCCTTAAGCAAGCAGATGCGGCTAGCTCTGAGGAAATCGAGGGTTGTTAGCAATAACTGTAATGTCTGGGAGTTGAAAGAAAAAGGCAGATTGGTATCGCTAACTGTTTATGCGCTCCCATGGCAGGTGAGGGTGGGCACGACATTACGATATAAAACTGTAAATTGCACAGTAGGCAGGAAATGACCAGAAACAGAGGTGTGATTTGTGGGTGATTTTATATTACTGGTGTTTTTCTGGTTTTTAGGAGCTGCTGCTTTTTTGCTTTGGGTGATGGGACCTTAGCAAAGAGTTTGGGGATTCCCTCCATGGCCTGATGTCAGGGAGTTCATTGAATGTCAGCTCGTGTATTGCCTCGTTAGACAGCTTGACAAACATTGAAATACTGCTTAAATGCAAATTTTGATGTGAGGGAGTTTGGCTGGTTTTTTCTCCCATTTTACACAGATCTGTTAGAGAAGTTCCAGCCAGATCTGCTCACCAAAGTCCCTGAAATGGGAATGGCTAAAACTTCATGGATCCCTTGAAAGTGTTTCCAGTCCCAGTTTAAATGAACTCATTATGTTTCAGCTTGGCAGCAATAAGAGGAACGATGGGGAAGAGGGAAAAATCTCAGCGTTAAAAGAGATTTCAAAAACACCTTAGGAAATGTTCCCAAACAACCACAAACCCTCCCTGGGGATCCTGTCCACATATTAGAGAGCTCCAACTGCATATATCAAACAGTTCAAAAAAGGAAAACTTGGCCACTGCAGCTCTCGGATGGAAAGCAAGCCGGCTGCGATGGAGTGCCAGAAAGTCTCATCCAGCACAGGAAAAGCCACCGCTGTGCTGGGCTGACCCAGTCACGAGTCAGGAAGCCCTTCAGGAAACTAATAGGAAAATGCATTAGGTGGGGATAGTAATACTTTCCCCATTTAGCTTGCAAGGACGTTCTTCTTTACAGATTAATGCTTTCCCTATGGCTGTTGCAAGAATACGCTGCTTTACGCCTTGCTATGGGAAAACGGCGTTTTCATGGCCTGTAACACAGCGTCGTAATGTACTTTCGAAAGAACATTTGCTGTGGTGTGCGATCGATGCTAGTKCAAGTTGGCATTGCTCCATCATGGCCACCTAGAGAAAGCTGCACAGTGGGCCAGGAGAAAAAAAAATTTGGTACGATAAGGGAAAAGAGAAAATGTGCTACCTTGCACAAGTGGCGGGGGAGTTGCCTGGTGGCAGCTGAAAGAGAAGGTGGAGGGATGGACGTTTTGAAGGAAGAGCCTGTGCTTTGTATCATGCTTGACAGTATTGGGTTTTATCTCTGAAGGAGAAATGGGTTAGGATGTGATTAAAGCAGCCATGGCTGTCTCGACGGACAAAACGTTGACAGCGGAAAGCTTGTGAGGAGGCTTGAGTTAAAGAGAGTCTGTGAAGTCAGTAGTATTTTGAAACACGTGCGTTCTTGACTTCTGAAGTGGGCTGGCCTTTAATTCTGTACATTTTCTGTTTGGCATCTGTGATAGTGCTGCAGCTTGCCTTCCCTCCAGCACGTGCAAGAGCGCCAGCTAGGATTAATTCCTTGCACCAGAATATGTTCTTGCTCTGGTTTGGTTAAAAATATGGCAGGGAACTTTTTTCAGTCCAGGCAAAGCATACAAATTGAGAGGACTTTCAGTAGTTAGAGGGGGCCAAATCTTGCTCTCAGTCTCGACACCAAATTACAGTATTGACAGCAAGCCAAGGTTTTGGTCCCAGATTTCCATCAAAGTA
The DNA here is from genome assembly GCA_035582835.1 of Phoebastria nigripes. Taxonomy (NCBI): domain Eukaryota; kingdom Metazoa; phylum Chordata; class Aves; order Procellariiformes; family Diomedeidae; genus Phoebastria; species Phoebastria nigripes. Next base: position 2,688,363 of record JAYKAV010003210.1, read on the forward strand.
ACTGAGAACTGGAATGGGGGTGTATACTCCCTCCTTTAACTGTGTGACTTGGATTCCTTGTCCTAAGTCATCTCACAGGGGTATGGAGCTCTGAAGCTGTGATGTTCCCAGCTTGCGTGGCCACCCTAGAGACCAGCCTTGTTTTGCCGTGTCTGACAACATCCTTATTGCTGTGGCTGCAACTGGTCCAAAGGGAGGGAACACCATTCCCAGCTACTCATTCCCCTATTCATGCCCTCCAGCAGACAGCTGTCTGGCATAAATTATTTTTTTGCTAGGTGTTTTAAAAACAGGTCATCTGATGAGGAGACACTCTCTCCAATGTCAGTACACTGGTGGTCACGTCTTCCAGGGAGTGAATACCTGGGAGTGGTAACCTGGTCATGAGCGGCTGCAGCAAGATGTATATTCGGGCGTATTAAATCCTCCCTGTTCAGAGGGAGCAAGTTTCCCTGCTGGAAGCCCCAGCCCCTGTAAGACTTCAGGTCTTCTCCTTTCCCTTCCACGGGCACCATGTCTGGTGAGGGTTCCTCGGGTGCCTGGCGCATCCCAGCTGCAGGTGTGCCAGATGGCCCGAGTGACCGCAGTAGCAGAGGTGGTGATGGAGGGCAGCCAGGACGAGCTGGTGTGAACCCGCTCCCAGCTCTGAGCGAGCAGAGGGCAAACCTCCAAAGTTTGTGCGGGTCCTGCTCCAAACCCCACTGCAGCCAGTGGAAAAACTTCCCTTGGTTTCGGTCAGGTCTGGCCAAGCTGAATTGCAGGAGGGAAATTCAAAGGCAGAGAGCTGAATAAATTCAAAGCTTTCAGAGGGGGGAGGGAGGCATTTAACAAAATCAGTTACTTTTCCATAAAAGCAGTGTGGTTTGAGTGCCATAAAATGAGGTTTTGAGGGGTTTTATTGGGTTTGGAAGGGGTGGGGTGGTTTCTGGTGTGACGCTGAGCCCGGTGGAAACATGAGAAGATGGTTCGGTCTGTGAGTCTGAAATGCAAGCCTTGCCCCCTGCCCTGCCTGCGGTGCTGCCGGCTGTCTGCCTTGCCAGCAGCCGCCCCGGGTTCGCCGGCCGTGCCCTGCCTTCCCCGCTGGTACCGGGAGGTGAGGGGACAGGATACTGGCGACATGTGGTGACCAATGGGAGTCGGGCCGTTTTGGGGGAAAGAGTGAAGTTATTTGGGACGCACTGCCTGCTGTCACCTGCCTGCCGGCTCGTGAAGGCTTGGCAGCCGACGTTGCCGCCGAGGCAAACTGGTGCGACCGCAGCCCTCCTGCGCCATCCAGGTTTGCGGGGACTCTTCCGACCCCGGCCTCCAGCCTTGAAGCTTTCAGTCTCCTGGTTTTGTCTGGTTTTGGTGTCACTATGTGATAATAGCGTGTTGGGCTGACCGGAGCCGGAAGGCAGGCTGCAGCCTGGTGCTGCGGTGCCAGCCTGCTCCCCGGGCTGATGGAGTGATGTTCGGCACGAGCGCGGGAACCCCCGAAATTGGCCGTGCTGCTGGTGAGGCGGGCGGGAAGCGAAGAGTGTGGAAAGGAGTGCACAGAGGGGAGGGCGAGAGGCTGCTGCTGGGAGGCACAGCCTTGCCTTTGTGCTTCAATGGCAAGAGATGCTATTGCTGGGGAAGTGAGGGAGCGTGAATTTGCTGGAAGGACTGGGCTGCCCCTGCGTTCTGCTGTGAGTCAGCGTTTGTGGGCTCCTGGTATCAGCTCAGCAGCTTAAGAGGGTATTTGTTTAGTCTTCCCTCAGACGACTAATAATTAGCAAATGTTAATTGGAAATTGCAGTCTAAGAAGGGAGTGTTTGTTTAAACGTGGTGGTAAGAACAAGGGAATGGGAAATAAGTCTTCAAATTGTATTTCCAAGTCCGCTGTTCCCTGCTGTTGTGATATCTGGCGAGTTACTTAACCTCTCTGTATCTCACTGTACTGTTCAGCAAAGTGAGAATGATAATGCCTGTTTCGTGAGGGTGCTGCGGGGATTAGCCAATCCTTTGCAATACTTCTGGGAAATCTCAGTGGAAAGGAGCCTTAGAAGTGGAAGAAATTAGTATTTGCGATCCGAATACTTTGTACCTTCTTGACCAATTCCGAGTTCACGTCCTGCTTTCGATTGCTATGTGCCCCGGTGCATGGCACAGCAGTCATTTTGGAATTGGTTTTGTGAAAGAATTTGGAGGTGCACGAATCCTGGCTAACGCTGCGGCTTCAGGGGCTGCTCCCTCTCAAGGTTACCCTCTCTAAAATACCACCCCCCAGGTGTGACCTTGTTTTGTGACCCCAGGTCTCCTTGCTTTGCTGTATGTCCAGGTTGTCAGTAGAGATGTGCTGTTCACTCTGGTCGCTGCCGTTACATAGTGGTTTTCTGTTTTGTTGGTTAGTTATATGACGTTTCTTCCCATGCTTAGATTCCTCCTCCAGCTCTGTGGTGGGGGCCAAGTCACATGTACAGCAGTCGATGCTCRTTACCAAGACCATCAATGCAGTGGTCCTTTTGTCCTCTTTCTGTTATCCTGGCGTTGCAGTGGGGTAACATCATTACTGAGGGACATATTAAATATATTGAAAATTGGGGATGAAGGCGGAGCTCAAGTCTTGCTCCTTTGGCCCGGTATGGTTTCCTACACTAAGGATGGAGTTGCTGGAGCTTAAGAAGGCGGCTTTCTTACTGCCAAGCATGTTTCTGAACTTTCTTCTTCTTTGCTTTAAATAGCAACATATATTGTCCTTCTGGGTGCTGTTAATGGCCCGCCTTTGATCGCTGCCTAGTCACGGACCTTTTTCAGGTGCGCTAAAGTGTTGTTTTATATAGTCCCAGCCAGTAATGGCGGGACCTGGATCATACCATTACTTGGGCAGACCTTGCTACCCAAGCTGGTGGGTGACTGACGAGGGCAAACGGGACTTAGGCGGTGTGACCTGAAGGGTGCCTGGGGCTGAGAGAAATGGGGATGAGCTACCCGGAGCGAGGGCAGGGAGATGCATGGCTTCCTCCGGCTGCCCTGTCTGTTGACAGGAGATGTGTGGGCCTGTGACCGAGGAACCCTCTTGTTTTCCTGCTCAGGAGTTGCCGTACCTCCTTCAGGAGAGGACAGGAGGGTCCAGCGGGGTGCGGCTGGGGAGGGCGCGGATGCGGGGCAGGACGGCAGAGCTGGCCAGCTCCTCTCCCAGCGACTGCTTTCCTCTCCTGTTTTCTACTGATAACTAAAAATGCAGATAAATAAAGCAGATACTGTATCTGGCCATATTTATCTTGTTCTGCAGAATAGCCAGGAGGATTTTCCTGGGTGAAGAGCTGTGGCTTTTGGTCTCATTAATATTCAGCTGCTCTTTGGTGATATTTTGCTTCCTTGAGACCTGCCTTAGAAATATTGCTGATCTTGCTAGCGGGGTCCGTAGCAGAAATACTGTAAATCTCTAGTATTAGGTGACTGACAATATCTGTGCAATGTTTTACTTTTCGACCAGGCCATAAAAAGCACCTTTACTTTGGCTGATTATATTAGACGTTGGTTGGGCATGCGTCCGATTGAGGGTTGCGTCGTCCTGAAGAACAGAGTTCGTGCCCATAATGAATCTCTCTGTTCAGGGCGTTCGTGGTTTCGGCTGGCAGGTAAATCAAAGGGATTGCCAGTGACAGCGGGGCAATTGCAGGGGCTGCGTCTGTTTCGAGGGCCTTGCTGTATTTTCGTTGTTATTAGGCTGTGTTTGTTTCAACAGCCTTGTTACATTTTTGTTGTTGTTGATGTTTGTGCCCTGGTAAGGGTGTTGCTGCTCTGAAGACGGTATTCCTGATTTTGCGGTGTTTGCTTTTTTTCTCCAACAGCTGTTACTGAAGGAATCTAGAGAGAAGATGCGAGAGCCTCCGTGTGCATTCAAAAATGTAGTCTTGCGTCACTAGAGAAAAGCTTTCCTGCAGATTTTGTCCCCAATTCGTTTCAATAATTATTTCTTTAACAGTCCTCTCTAAGTAGTTCTGCATTCATCTTGGATTATAGCAGCATGGATCCAATTCACGGTCTCCTTGCTGAGGTTTCCATACTGTGTTTGCCTTAAAGCATATCTCCTTGAAGTAGCGTGGTTGCTGGCAGCAGGAGACTCAGAGATGCCAATTCTAATCAAAGCCTTTCATTGCAAGTGCAGTTTTCAGTTTATTTGGGATGACGAGAGTTTCTCACCGTGTGAACTTTCCAAAGGCGGCCCTGAGCAGAGGGGGAAGGGGTCAGGGAGTCGTGGCTGCTCCAGCTGCCCTGCACGCCGTGCGTACCCCACGGGCGGCCGGTGAGCGCGCGGGCCGGCACCAGCTGCTGGTGCGTGTCAGGGAGGCGAGTTAATCTTGGGGAGAAGGCCTTCAGCTGTGCGAAGGGCCGCTTGTCCAGCCTTAGCCCCATCTGGACTGAGCGGGGGCCGATTTCCGCACCGCGTGCCTGCTGTCGCGTGCCTCTTTGGGTTGCCTGTTTTTTGGGGGGTTTTTTTGTTGGTTTTTTTCCCTTCTCAATCTGCTGTGACGTGGGCAGCGGCGGCTGTGCGGCCGATGGGGAGCAGCCACAGGGCAGGATGGAGGTGGAGGGGATGCTCGCCTTCCCCAGGCCATCAGCAGAGGGAACTCGGTGGAGGCAATCGATGTCCTGGAGCTGGGAGAAAGAGGAGAGAAAGTGGCAGGAGGCAGGAAGGAAAAAGAGACCTTTTTTTTTTGTTTTTTTTGTTTGTTTGTTTGTTTGTTTGTTTGTTTTTTATGTCCTGCCTGGGTTGCAGGAAGGGCAAGGCCTGCAATGCACAGAGGGCAGCAGGGTTATGGTGTACAAAAAAGACCTGACTGCCCTCCCAGCGTGTCTCAGCACTGGGATTACACAGACTGCCCTAACTTGAGCAGACCCCCCCTCCCAGATGCAACGAGCTGTCTGCAGAAATGCAGGAGCAAACTGTGCTGCTAGTTCATGCAGGGCAATGGGATTAGTTTGCTAGACCCCTTCTCAGCAACTCTGTTTTCAACCCTATTACCCTGTACTGATTTTTTCCTTCTGACTGATGTGAAATGATAACCAGGGGAAGGAAATCGGTTGCATTTTGAATGTCTCGTGCGTCCAGGTTTTGTGCCTTCAGCTGTGAAGGAAAGGGATGTCTAACTTTCGACCTAGGGGAGGGATCTGACAGAATTAGAATTAGAAATTAATTAGAATTAGAAATGGCTCAGAGCTTGCAGGAGGAGGCATTAGAAGATGCAAATGCATGCACTAATTTCAGCCAGGCCTGATTTGTGCACTGGCACCTCAGTCTGCTTGCAAAAGGGAAGAGCTGCCTCGCTGCTCACGATTCACTGCCTCTTCCTCCTGTTTGCATCCACTCTGCTCCCCTGCGAGCTGAACGGCTGATTGGACATACAGTGTTCGTTAGCTCGCTGGCTTTTTAAGACTCTCAAAATTCTGGCTGTGTTTCTGAGACACAGCAGGAGACTCTGCCAAGCAATGTGGTGTCATCTTCTCGTTTCCTCTTAAACGTCCCTGCGTCTCACCTGTGAGACAGCCAACTCTCTTGCTACCCCATTGTGCTTTAGGAAATCCAATTTAGCCCAAGAGATGCCAATAGCAGCACTATATAAAATGTTGTAGATCATTTTTTCCTTCCTTCACCAACAAAATCTGTCTGAGTTGGGACCTGTTTGGTTACTATCTCATTCTCATCTTTGATAACACAGCTGTGCTTGGTGTATTTTGTCCTCCGCTTTCTTTGGCAGGGGTGAGAGGGGTGTAAGGTTCAAGGAAGAACCTTGGATCTGAAGCTAACAGTATGATTACAAAGCTTATTGCTATGAAGAGTCATCTGAGCTACTTGTGACTGAGAAGGGTATGGCAGTGCTGCTAATGTACGTGTCAGTATACATGCTGTAGGTGTTCAGAAGTATGCTGCTGAAGGTCGATTCAAGTCTCACCATTGACTCTAGCGAGAGCAGAGCTGGTCCAGGAGCTGAGCATCTCGCCTACCTGTAGGCACCGTTGTGTTGCACACCCTGTCTGGACCAGTCTTGCAGGCTGCCTCTGCAGGCATCGCTTCTGGGGTAGCCTGGCTGATGAGCAGAGGCTGGCTTTCAGCCACCTGCAGTTCAGTGAGATGAATCTGCTCCAAGCTCCCGAGAAACTCTCTTGCCTTTCAGTAATGCTTTCCCTTTGAAGCCATCCGGGCATTTTGGAGCGTCCTGCCATAAAATGGGTTGTTATCATGCACAGGAGCGCGTTGCCTGGCTGTAAGCAATCCCGTTTTCCAAGGCTGCTTCAGCCACAGTATTCTTCACTGTTTCGTGCCCATTTCCTAGAGATCTCGGTGACAGCCGAGTGCTCAGCAGCCTTGTGCTGTGAAGCTTGGCAGTGTTTAGGGATGCATTATGCCCTCTGTCTTTTACAAACACCCAGAGTTTCCGCTGCCGGCAGGACTTCCAGTCACCACGCAGACACGTCTCCGTAAGTCCTCCCTGCATAAATGACAGCCTGCAGGGAAGGCTGCCTTACGTGCCTTATTCCCTGAGGGGAGATGGTCACTGGTGACAAGCATGAGGCACRCAGTGGGAGACAGGCTCCCAATCCCCTCAGGCTCCCTGCCTTGGTTTTGACTGGCAACCCGGCAGAAATAGGTGCTGTGCTTGGGCTTCTGCATTGCTAGAATGACACCTGGAAACACGCTGTCGGAGACTGCTTTGGGGCGCACGGTGTTTCTTAGCGAGTGCACCCGTGAAATGGGAATGCTTGTGCGGGAGAGGGTGAGGGGGCCTTTGTAAGGCTGTTTGCAGATTATTCACTGCAGAAAAGTGTAACAGTTACGCAAAGGTTATGCCACCAAGGGGTACGTGGTATTTAGCTGTGTGATTGCCACTGAAATCCATTGCCCTTCTAGCTAAACCTCCCTGAAGCGTTTTGGAAGCGCCTAGCATGTGTTCCCCGAGCGTGACACGGAGGCATATAGGTCACAAGAGGAGATTAGCCTGTACAGTCACCTCTTCAGTGCCTGTATCATTTTAGGGCTGAGGAAAGCCTCTTTCTCACATGCTGAATCACCAGAAACAACTCAAAGCCTGGCTTGTTTGCTGCAGCTGTTTACGGTGTATTACCTTTAATACCCACTCACATCCCAAGGCCTGTTTATGTCCTCCTTCACTGGACCACCTCAGCCATTTCTCCTCCCTATGCCATTGCAAGGCCCCTGGCCCAGCATCCTTAGCGATACAATGCTTTGTCTCTAGCCTGATAAAATGGAGGGAGATGCTTAGCATCCTTCTTGGCTTTGCTTTAAATGTGTTGTATCTCCTTATAGCCATTAAAACTAAAAGCTACGTGTTATGCAAGTGGATTTTCCCTGTATTAATGCTTTCAGGAGCCCTAGTCCACTTCTTATTACAGCATGTGCGTACATTATAAAGAAACAGAGTTGCACTTGTGGGATTCAGTGAATTTGCAATATGAAATGCTTGCAGTTTAAACACTTGCCTTTTTACCATGGATCAGGAAGGTCCCAAACATAGTTTGGGAAGAGTGCTGTTGCAAATTCCCAGAGCGGATCGTAGGAATCGGCGCTCTCCTCCACAGGTGCCTGTACAGCAGGCAACAAGGTAATGCCCCAGTTCTCATGAAGTGCCCTCTTAATTGTGTTTGCAAATGCTTAAGATGGAATGGATGGATTTCACGTAACTCGGAACGCAGACAACAGCCGTGGAGTTTTCAGTTTGTACATAGCAAATATTTGGGCGCAGCAGCTGAAGGTAGTTGAGACCCCTGCGTGGGAGTCTCTCCTGAACCCAGCAGGGTGCTGCTGGAGTAGGTGGGTCTGTCATCCCAGGAGAGCATCCGCAGCCTCCGGTGCAGGACGTGCGCTTATGGCCCTTGTTGCTGGTCTGCACAGCGCGCTTCTTACAGAGTCTCTGGCGCTTGYTTAATGAAAAGCAATGTGTAATGGGAGATTCTTGTCTGGGATTCATGCATCCCAGACAAGAATTCTTGAAGGGATTCAAGATTCTTGAAGGGATTCACGCATCCATTCACCAGCTCCAGCCCTGCCGAACAGCAGGCAGGCTCCGTACAAAATGCATATTTCATGTCTTGTTTCTTCGGGGATACAGCCCTTCAAACGAAACTTTTCCTTGAGGTTGGGAATGCTGCTTTTTTGTTTTTCCATTTTGGAAGGCAGGACAGCAGAAGGGGGATAGGGTGATGAGGTATGCGATGTTTGATGTAAAAGCAGAAGGTATTAAATAAGGCTTTGATAGGAAAACATCTCTGTGATGCTGTTCTTCTATCTTGAGCTGTAGCTGTAACTCAAAAGTAATGCAAGCACCACCCCGACAAGCGGACCTTTTGATGACGTAGGATTTTGCTGTAGAAAACAGAGCCGGGAGGGTTGCAAGAGGAGAAATTGTTTAAAACCCCCTTACAGATTGCTGTGCTGTGCCAAGGTCCCCTTCCTGCCAGCTGGCTTTTCCTTCCTCAGCTGCGTGTCTGGCTGGTGGTACCTCTGAAACCGAGGCATGTCTGGCATGTCTAAGCAGCTCCATCTCGCTCTGTACAACTTCTCCCTCTCTTTTGGGAAAATGCTGGGGATAACTGTTGAAGGGCCAGTATCACTAGTGTTGTTAAAGCTGGCGGTGGACAAAGCTCTGGAGGAGCACCAAAGTGCCTTTCTGGGTGTGCTCAGGGAAGGAGAAGCCGGAGGAGAAGGCTTTCTTTGAACTCGTCTGCCGTCATGTGAATGCTTCTCATTTGTTGCTCCATAAACGTAGCCTCTTCCAGAGTAATGAAGTTGTAAGTATATCTTCTGAAATTGTTTGAAAGCCTAGTTGGCTGTTGTAAGGTATAATCCCACTTTAAAGACACTCTCATTTGAAAACATAATCTTATTTTAAGACTCTTGATATTACCACGGCATTTAGGGAGGAGGGGGAGGAAAAGAATATAATTGGGATTTAAAAAAAAAAAAAAAAAAAAAAAAAAAAAAAAAGAAAAAAAAGTGCCTAGTATCTTCGTAAAACAGATGGTCCTTTCTCTAGCCACATGTAAAAGAGTCCTGTGCATGTGGGGATTTACATGTAATTACAGCTGCCCTT
>JAYKAV010003210.1:2698136-2717852 GCA_035582835.1 Phoebastria nigripes
AAGAAAGACATGGACCTGTTGGAGCGGGTCCAGAGGAGGGCCATGAAAATGATTGGGGGATGGAACGCCTCTCCTATGCAGAAAGGCTGAGAGAGTTGGGGTTGTCCAGCCTGGAGAAGAGGCGGCTTCGGGGAGACCTTGTTGCAGCCTTTCAGTACTTAAAGGGGGCTTGTAAGAAAGATGGGGACAAACTTTTTAGCAGGGCCTGTTGTGACAGGACAAGGGGTGATGGTTTTAAACTAGAAGAGGGGAGATTTAGACTAGATATAAGGAAGAAATTTTTTATGCTGAGGGTGGTGAGACAGTGGCACAGGTTGCCCAGAGAGGTGGTGGATGCCCCATCCCTGGAAACGCTCAAGGTCAGGTTGGACGGGGCTCTGAGCAACCTGATCTRGTTGAAGATGTCCCTGCMCATGGCAGGGGGGTTGGACTAGATGACCTTTAAAGGTCCCTTCCAACCCAAACTATTCTATGATTCTATGGTCAGGCTGTAGCCTGGGCTGTGCTGGGAACCACTGGAGAACCACCTGTGGGAGCTCGCTTACGTGGCAATCTGACGCTATGTCCCAGGGACCACTTCAAAATGACCCATGTTCAGTGACTCTCACCGCCTCTGCATCCAGTCCGTCCAAGGGGCTGGTGGAGGATCCAGGGTTGCAGGTCCCTGGTGGGGAGCTGGATGCCTCAGTGCCCCAGGACGGTGACTCCCAAGTGCCCTGATGTCTGACTGAGGTTGCCACCTTCTTCTCAATTAGTGAGCCACCCAAAGAGCTCTGCCCTTAGCCGGTGAAGGTGCTATGAAGGTGCACTGTTGAGGGGGCCAAGGAGATCTTTGGCCTCAAGCTTGGGATGGTGTTAACATCAGAGGAGACTGCTAGGAGATTGGGTAAGTGGGAGACCGTCTTAGCATGCCAGCTTAGGATGGAGGGCTTCCAATGGGACGTACTGGAAGGACACTTTTAGGAGAAAAGAAGTACTGGCAGTTTGCTGGTAGCATTGTCATCAAAGATGATTTAGGTAAGTTGGATGTATTCTATGCAACAGATGTGATGAAATTCACTTTGAAACACTTAATGAACTAGTCAGTGTTATGTCTAAACACGTCTGCAGTTATTGCGGAGAATTTGTGAAGGACAGGCCATCTCTTGGGACTGGAGGAGGGCAAACACGGCGGGGAAAATGAGGGTGAAGGGAGTTAAGCAGCCAGACAGCTTAACTCAGATCACTGAGGAGATATTAGAAGAAATTATTAAACAATCAATTTTTAAGCTCTTAAAGGATAATAAAAACAACCAATGTGGACTTACCAAGCACACATGACATTGTAGCAGTCTAATGTCCTTTTGGACAGGATTATTGGCCTTGTGTGGATGAGGAGGGAAGAAGCAGAGACTGCGTGTCTGGATTCCCCCCCCCGCGTGATGCTCACGTAAGCAGGTTAGGGAAATACTGGAGTTGGATGCACGACTGACTGAGAAACAGTAGCGGAAGAGCAGTTCTCAGTGGTATCTGTAAACTGAAAGGCGTTTCAAGGGGATACCTATCCCAGGTGGCTTTGATTTTGGTCGGGTTCAGCATTTCTCATCATCCAAGCTTTTGAATGCAGACAGTGCTCGCGAAGTTTCCAAATCATACCAAACTTCAAAGAGCTGGAAGATCTCTGAGGGCAAGGTTTGGACTCAATGACTTYGATAAACTGGATAACTTGTTTGAACATAATGAAAAACAAAAATGCAGTTACCAATAAATGAATGTGTGTGAAGGATTGTACCGAAACATGGCAGGCACAAATGCAGACTAGGAAACGAAGTGGATGGTACCTGGTTAAACAGCAGAGTGTAGGACCCATAGGTTATGGTGGACCACAAGCTGACCAGGGCAGCTGGTGGATGGGTGCTCCTCATAGGAGGTAAGGTGTGGGAGGCTGTGCTGATGGCTGGCGAGGCCTCTGCTGGGATGTGTTGTGCAGTTTGAGCATCCCCTTGCACAGGGGGATAGGCAGGCTGCGGGCAGCCCTGAGCACACTGCTAGAATGAGGTGAAGGTTAGGAAACGGTAATAAATACCTAACGTCGTGGGTTTGTTTAGGCTGGAAAAAGAAAGGGACAAAGAAGGCGGGGAGAGCAAGGAGCACGTGGGTAGGGACCACAGCAAGTTTCCCTGTGTAAAAGGTTCAGGTGCCCATCATTCATTCTCTGTGGAGGTAGGGCAAGAAAAAGCCAATTCAGTTTGCAGTGGGGAGGACTGATGTTGAGTGTTAGGTAAAGTGTAACGAGTGGTCCATCTGTACTGCCTGCCTTCCTCAGCCCAGCGTCTGTACAAAGCATCGCCCTTTCTTCACGTTCCCAGGAGTTAATGTCGGTGCCTGTTTCTAAGCTAAACCTTGTACGAGCCTAGGAGAAGAATTCACTGTATCCTGTACATCCTCTAAAGCCTCGGTTTAGAAACACCTTTGATTATATGCTTAGTCCTTAAGCCTGTGAGTAGTCCCAGGGTATTTATGTCCTTGAAGGTAATTACACGTGTGCCCCAGCACATCGCTGAATGGGGTTTAAATGTGTGTTGATGCGCGTATAGCTTGTTACGAGCTCAGATAATTACACGTGTTTTGGTTCAGAGAACTTTCCAGCTCAACTGACCCATTTAGTGGTGCTTATAAGTGACGCGTGTTCACTGTACCATTATTTCTTTCAGCTTCTCCCCTTTCCCTCCTGAATTTCCCAGTGTTTGAACATGAAAAAGCAGCAGTGGAAAATGCCAGCCTGTGCTGTATGTTGCACCAGCCATCTCAATGCAAACGCTCAGAACAAGGGGCTTTGCAAACTGAGTTGCTCTTGCAGTGTCAGCTTGGCACCTGTGCAGAGTTTTCTTTCCCTCCTTCTCTTGCCGACAGTAAATCGTGGTTTACGTTGTCCTTCACTGCTACAATGTGCAGCCTTTTGGCAGATGTGGGGCTTGCAGGACAGGTGAGTTGATAGAGCAACCTTTCAAATCCCTAACTGTGATTTCACAGTCTCGCTTAGGGTTTCATTGCTGGAGTCATACATTTTAGTCAAAGATTAATTGCATGGGAGGGGGGCACACATCTGTTGGGCCAGGGCTCTTCTGCCCAGCCTCCTTAAGTCTGTGCCAGGGGACTCATTTATACCAGCTGAGATTCTGCCCTGTAGCTGTATCTTGTTTGGAAGGAAGTAGGTGCCTGGAGGGAATAATACCAAAAATAAAATATTTCTATGAATAAGAGTGTGCTGTTGCCGTCACCAGTCCTGAAAAGCTTTTCCTTGCGTGCTTCAAAAATACGTAGAAAGGAAAAGGATAAAACGTTTTAAATAATGTCTCTCAAATGACAGCCGTAGCTTCTTAGTAACGTTGTTACGATGTTGTTTTGGAACGATATTAAAGGTGTGAGCTGCAAAGGATGTAAAAATTTATGAAAGGGGAAAACGGTGTTGAGGGAATGATTTATTTATTTATGAACGAGAAAAGGATTTTTCTCTGTTTCTTTTTCAAACTTGGAAACAAGCAGGAAATCATGTGTGGCTTTCCCCAGTTTGCTAGGATGGACTTTAGAAGGCTGAAGGCTGTTCTTCTGACGTAATATCAATCTTYGGCAAAGTACTTCCGTTGGTGTTTTTCAGGGAGGTTGTGGAGAGATCCAAAACCTGACTGGACCCAGCCCTGGGCAGCCTGCTCTGGGTGACCCTGCTCGAGCAGGGGTTGGACCAGACCATCTCCCGAGGTCCCTGCAAACCTCAACCACTGTGTGATTTTGTGGCCTTACTGAGCTGGCACTCTGCAGGCACTGAACGTAGTTTCTGAGCTACAGCTGCGTTTCCCACGTGTTTCTGCCGTTTCTGCCGGGAGATCAATAGCAATTGTATAACGCAGTTGTTGCCCAGGTCCTTCACAGTCTTAATATAGTAATACCTTCTCAGGACAGTGGCTTCAGAGTAGCAGCTGGTGCCAAACCATTCTTCCCCTTACGGTTTCTTCTTTTGCTACAATAGRGCAATCATGAGTTTTCCTGAATTCCACAGATTTCTACAACTTTAAGGCCAGACTGGCCCCAGGGGATGTAATCGTATATCATTTTAGTCAAAGCTTCCTGACTTTTGTCCAAAAGGCTTAGTGACAGATAGAGGCACGTGTACACTTGCAGGGTGACAGCTGTTGGTCAAGTTACCTCAAGAACCCCTTTGGGAAGAAAAATTCTCGGCGATCCACTGAAATCAAACYACCCATTCTTTGTGTCCAGTTTTCTCTTGACGTGTGAGGGAGGTGAAGGGGTTACTCCTTCCTTTCTTGCTTCTCCTTTCTACGATCACAGCAGACAGCAGCGAATGCTTCTTCCATGTCAACATAGAAGGTGTATAAAAGTTTGTGTACATAAAAGATGTAAAAAATCTGAACCATCACAGAGAGGAACAGTTCTTTCACCTCTTCTGTATGAAAGTAAGGCTGTATTCTGATTAAACCTTCAAGGTCAAGTCATTGCAGTAGGARACTGCAGGACAGGTGAGTTGATGGAGGCTGATGGAGTAAAAGGAGCTGCCTTTGATAACGAAGGCAGCATCCCAGTCAGTGTCATCATCTGCCATGGGACTGTAGCAGCACTCGTGATGCAGTCGTTACCTGCTGATTTGTCACCGTGCAGTTAGCAGGGTGATGGTGCATGTTTGCAGTGGCTTCTGCCACTGAGAAGCTGGGACTCTGCAGCAGTCTTTACCATTCTGCAACATGGCTTCGCTCTGGGGAGAGCATTCAGTAAATTGGAGGAGGGCGTATTGTAAGTATGGTCTGGGACACGGTTAGTCGAGAGGAGCACCAAAGCACCACCCCATCTCCAGCAAGCAGCGCCCGGACCTTCTTAGCAGCCTTGGCGGACATGCTCCACAAAGCTGGCATCAGCATCATCATTTGTGAACTAATAAGCGTGAGGCATCCAGATGGCAGAAATAATGTGTGTATTGTAGCAAAGCCTAATGCTAACTCCTAGCGATAATGCGATGTTCCTTGGGTATCGGTAGCAATGTTCTGTTCTAAAATGGTAATAAAGTGCGCATTTGCTTATTAGTAATGAATGTCAAGCCATTCACCATCATGGAAATATCCTATTTCCATGACTTTGATAAATAGCTGCTGAAGCTCATGAATTTTTAATAGTAGTCCTATATTTAGGGGCTTTCAGTTTCTGAGAGAGATAAAAGGCTCTTCGGAGATGGAGTTCTGGAAGTGCCTTGTCTTCTGCAACTGCTGGTACCTATTTAAAGCCAGTGTTGTCTTTCTGATCTATGAATATTATGCTGGCATTGATTGATACGATTTTTATGCCGGAGATGAGGCTCTAAGCCTGCCTGTCACCATAAAGCAAAACGTGTAACTGCAGAGGAACCTGCCGTGTACTTTGCTTCATCTGCATGGGATGCTTGTTCACTTTTCCCCAATAATCATAGTATAAGAACAAATGCAGTGATTCCCCTTTATCATGAGGCTCTCCTACTTCAGACAAATAAATATAGGTAGTATTGCGTGTGTATGTGTGGGGGGATGTACGTACATATATGTGCACATAGATAAGTACATGTCTGTACAGACATATATGTGTATGTAGCCTCTGTAAGACCTTTTTATAGGCACATAAACGAAACTCATGTGTCGGTTTATTTTGGTGCCAGCCAGGGAAGCGATGTGCACACACACGGACAGAGCGAGCATGTGCGAGGTGAACACGCTCACCACAACATGACTGTCTTCTCTCCTGCCAGCTAGCGGGATTGCGGGGTTTGTGTGCTCCTCCAGCTCAGCGTAGTTCATCAGGGAATAAATATAGTTAACCAGTGGTAAAACCGCAGAAGTCTTTAAGTATCTTTTTTGTGTAGAAACCAGCTAGGACAAAAACGGAAAAGAGCAAACCTGAAATCTGTAAGTGAAACTCCAGAGGAAAGGGCAGCCCACAGCCCACCGTGACCCAGCTCTGCTGCACGACCTGGAGGATAGTCCTTGGCGCTCCATCCTGCCAGGGCTGCCGGGTGCTCAAAGCAAAGCTTGTGCATGGACCCTGACAGCTCTCGCTTTCTGGCTGAATCCCCTAAACAGCGCTGAGCTCCTCCATCAAGGATGCTCTTCTGGGCAAAATGAGAGCAAGGCGGAAGAATGGCACTATATAGGTAATTAAAAAAGAGACAAAGATCCCTTGAGCTTCTTCCTGTGAAATTCAGAAGTTGAGATGTGGGGACCAAAAAGTGTGCACCCTGTCTGGGCTGTGCTGGAGAGCCACAAACCTCAGTTTCACTGATCTCAGCCCTCAGCATTCAATTTCAAAGGGGTGTTGTGACAGACTTTCTGCAGGAGTCAGTTTGTAGCAGACCACTGAAGTCAATTAGAGATCCTCAGTTAGTGCTAATTGCTGGAGTGCCCTCGGTTTAGACAGGGCCATGTAGGTTTCTGTCAGCGGAGGATCTAGCTTGCTGCATCCAGTTCTTTCTAGGGTCATCTCCAGTTTTCAGCTGGCTCGGAGTATGGTTTGCAATTGCCGGAGACCATCCGAATGTTTTCCTGCTGTAACCAGCGACAATGAGCAAGCTATAAATAGCGTTCATGTGGTGAGCCCCCAGGTTTGATGGCGTGCCCCTCCCTCGGATCAGAAGGTGCTAGGAGGACTCGGGGTGCGATGTCCACATGGCTGGGCAGAGGCAGCGCTTTGTGTTGTGCGGTCAGGGGCCGAAAATGAAATGTCGGTGCTCGGCCCTGAGACGAGTCTGGTTTCGTCTGCTCATCAGAAGCAAAGTAGAAGCGACGTAAGGGCTCAGTTGGGAGGCTCTGGGCATTTACTTCCTCTCCATAAATGGGAGCCCTGACTGTTTTTAGAAAGTAAGTGATTTATCAAGCTTCTTGGGACAGCATGTGTATCAGTCTTCACTGAAATGGTCATTGGCAAGTGCATGATTAATGCATATAACACTAAGAAAAATGGCGAAATCTCAGCCTGAAGTAAGGGAAGAACTAGTGACAGGGTAATTAGCTAGCTGAGAAGCCTCCCAATTGAGCCTGGACATGTTGAACTTCACGGCGCGGTAGCTGAAGAATTGGATTAAATAATCCCCAAACCATTAGCAGATAACACTGAGGACCTGTCAGATGTGCAGGTAACGTGAAGCATTTGAAGGTCCTGGGGTGTGTTTGGAGGAGCAGACTGGTATTCAAAAATCCTGATAAACTGAAAAAGGGTCTGGAGAAGACGTGATGACGTTCGAAGGGCCCAAGTAGGCGCTCTGTGCGGTGGGATAACCAGCCAGGCAGAGAACTGACTGGGGCTCTCTCCCAGAGGGAGCTGGGGTTGTGGCTGATCACATGCCGAGTTCAAGCCAGCAATGTTGTGATGCTTTGGAAGAGGCAACCTGTCATCCTGAGAAAGCAGGGATATAGCTTGAGAGCAGTGAAAACAGTTCTCTCTTTACCTTAGGTAGGGTTTATATTTTGCATAGGCAGAGTTCACTCTGCCTCGAGGTGACGTCAGTCTGCTGTAGCACTGTTTTCTGTCTTACTCTGATTTGCAAAGGATCTGTGCTTATTCCTAGGTACCTGTAAAAAACTACCCCCAGGTGTAAAAGCACAGCAAGAACATGGGGGAGCTGCACTGCTTTGTCACCTGAAAATCCCTCCCAACGTGCTTTTTCATTGAAGGCAAAGGCCACAAACTTTTATGCAACATGCGCAAATGAGGATTTTCTCTGGGGTGCACACATGAAAATGGCTATCTGGATGACAAGAGAATGCTCATTCATGTGTTAGTGAATGTGTCTGTGGGAATCTAGTTCTCTCCAGATAGGTTTTCGTTGGCTAATTTCAGTGGTGGTTAATTTCAGCAGTATTGCCAATACTGGGCATGGGTTGCAAGATCGATTGCAGCAATCACCTTTTTCATTTGAGTGAATGCTACTTGTTTACATCCCCAAGAATTACCTTTTAATGTACATTCATTAATCTATCAAAGTAAAGGATTACTCTAATTTCCTTCTTATAGATGCGTTAGTTACATGTATCATTTTCACTTTGCAATCTTGGAATGGAAATCTTTAGTGTCATTTTTATATGCAAAGAACAAAAAGATGGATGTCTGAAGTATGTAACTCACTCTGATTTGCTAAATACATTTACTTAAAATATAAGTGCCTAAGCACTTTAAGCACCTTGCTGATGATAGTGTTGGGATGGAAAAGTGAAAGGATAGCTTTGCTTCTGTTTTGACTGAGGGGAAGGGAGCAGATCCTTTGTGTGTCAGGAATGTAAGCTTAAAGGAAAAATCTTAACAGGCTTTGGGGACTACTTGGAAAAACAAATAATCGTTCATCCTGAGCATATTGTGTGTTGCAAAGAAAGTAGCTGAAACAGAAAGAAGCAGCTTTGAAAGGTTGTTGCATAAGGTGGTCTTGTACCTCGACTTTGCAAACGTTTGCTCTGCAAAGGAGTGGGCTCAAACGCTGGCAGAGTAGACCCCAGGCACGGGCACCGGCACGGTGCCGCAGGATGGTGCTGCGGGCCGTGCCCAGAGCCGCCTTGCCCATCTCTAGCACGGTGCTGCAGCACCGGGGGCTGCTCACACCAAGTGCTGCCCGCCGTGCCTGGCTGCGGGGACCGCCCTGCACCCGGCTGATGGTGGAGGAGGTGGTTGTGCTTGGTGTGCCCCCCAGGGCGGCGGGGACGGTGGCTCTCTGACAAAGACGGGGCTGCCCTGCCTCGCAGACCAGGCTCCTCTTTTCTAGGCCGGTCTGCTGGTAGAAAAGACAGGCCATGTGGCCTCATTGTCCAGAATTAATCTCCAAAGAATGTAGAACACTGATTACATCAAAGTAAGAAAACAGTTAATGGGATGCCTAATGTAAAATAACAAAGAGATTGTAATAGCTTTAAGCATTTAGAAATTTGAGGGAGCTTAAAGAGTATTAGAGTTGCTACACAGATGAGCCTTGGACAGTTTAAACGTTGAAATTCATTTGCGGGCAACAAATCCCTGCAATGATGGCATGTGAGTGGCAGAGCCTGCAGCAGCTGTGTGGCTCAGCTCTGCTCCCCGGGGGCTGGGAGGGCAGGGGGAGCCCGGAGCAGAGCCCGCTCCCAGGGCCGGGGCGGTGGGGCTGGCCCCTGCGGAGCAGAGCCCGCTCCCAGGGCCGGGACGGTGGGGCTGGCCCCTCTGGAGCTCCCTGTAGTTGCAGCAGCTCCTAGCACCGTGCTTCGTCCCAGCTCCCAGCTGAAATAAAACCGTCCCCCTTGGCCTGGAGAAGCGCTTTGGCCAGGCTTYGCTTGGCATCCTCCCATCGCGGGATCTCACCACCCCCTTACACACTCCTCTGACCTCGGGTGCTGGCCCTGCGCACGCTTCCAGGTACAGGCACTCTCTGTCCTCTTGCTTGCAATAGCATTGCCATACTTCTTACCTGGCAGTACTGGCTTTGACTGACCCAAGTTGAAGCTGCCTCCTTGGAAGAGGAGAGAGTAAACAAGTGATAAGATGGAAAGAAACATTTCAGAGTTGTCCAGAGGCATTTTTGGCTGTAGGCTGTTGCTGACCCCATCCCCTACTCGGATGCAAAAGAGGGAGGACAAGGCTGAGACTTGAGCACTCGGGGTTCCTTCTAAAGACATCTGAACCAGTAGCAAGGAAAGAGTTGAGAGCGTTTTCCTTCCTTGCTTTCTACCTTTCCTGCTTAAACAGGAGACTGTCAGCCTTTGGTGAAGGGTGCAAGAATAAATAGGCAAAGCTGAAGCCTTCATTCCTGGGAGGTTAAATGTCAAATACCAGGGCTGCTTGTTCGCTGAAGAGCTAAGAGCCTAAAGTCTGAACACCTCCGAACGTTACGCTGCTGCTCTGAAGTGGTGCAGATCGCTTGCCCCCCTCTCGGGGTGAATTCTCAGGGAATGAGAAGGTGGGAGGCAGAAGAGCCTTTCTAAAAATGCCATCCCTCATCTGCGAGGATGGGGCTACAAGACCGTATCTACGGTCTTGTAGTCAGCAGGTGAGCGAGTCAGCTCTTCAGTTAGTTGCTTCTGCTGTTGACTTGAAGCTGATGACTTTTTGAAAGAGGGGTTAGAAACAAAGCCCAGATGAGGAGCCCTGCAGGGGCGAGGTTCATCACTGATGTGACGTGGTGCTTTCTGCAGGAGACATGGACAATTCTGTCAGGAGCCGAACAGAGCTAGGGAGCGAGGTTTTGGCTGTGTCACACTGTAAAATAAATTGGCTTAAAGTAGACATTTTTCCATCATGCAACCTGTTATTAAACTTCATTATGCCCACTAGCACAACAAACTGGAAGCGCCGAGTGTTTTGGAATTGCTCGTGCCTATGCAGACCAGTTGTGCACAAACTGGAATTGTTTTATTTAAAGCACTGCAAGCCCCTGTGTGCACCCTTTGAAACTTCTTCAAAAATGCTATCGAGAGTTGATCCTTTGTAGAACTAACTAAACTGCTAGCATTTTAAAAATTAGTTTGGGGCTGCACTGGGATTTGTACTTCTTCAGCTAAACCAGTGAGGGATTAAAGAATTACTTTATAGCAGAAGCAAAATCAGGGTGGTTGTTATTAGGAAGGACATGCTGTCTTCCGTGCATCTCAAAATGTAAAATTGAAGTTGTTTCTCTTAGGTGAAGGAGAAGGGGAGGTCTGGGAGGGGCCAGGGCGGATGAAGCGTCCTGCCTGGGGTTGTGGGAATGTCCATCAGTTGCAATTGCATGCTTGAAACGTGGAGCAAGGAAATGATAACTAGGGATTCCTGAAGGCAGGATCAATAGCAAAATGCGGAGTGTTGCTTTTGATGCCAGCTTAGTCCCTTTGGCTTCCTCTGTGATTGTTGTCTGTGGAAAGAATAAGCTATTTGAGGCTAGTTCTAATAAAAAGTTGTTCTTCCTTTTTCACGAGACACATCAGAGCGGGCATCGTGAGCTGCTGCCCTCCCCTCAATCAGGGCTCCTCTGTTGGCCATCAGTCCCGTCTGTCCCTTGAGCTGGTGTTGGGGTGCGGAGCAGACCTYCGCTAAGGGATAGCAGTTGTCTGGGTCTCTCCTGTGGAGATCCTGCTCCACAAGTTGCCATGGCTGTGGGAGAGCCAGAAGGCTGTAGGCAGCGAGTGGCCGGTTTTGGGCTAAGAAGAGTTGAACAGAGGTGTGTGTCTCGCCTCTCGCTGCCAGGCCGTGGGCAAGTCCCCTAAAAGGGCCCGTGGGTCCCCCGGCAGATTTCAGAGGTGATCTCTTGTGACGTACTGCACGTTTTCTGTGCATCCGAGTCCCAGGAGTCGGCTGGTGTTGGGCGTTTGAAAGTCACCGGGAGCTGGTTTTGAGCCTAACAAATCAGGTAGGCGTGTGCTCGTCCCGCAGGAGGGGAAAGCCGCAGCCGCCCACGGTGGTGGTGATGGTACATTCTCTGCTCGTTTGGCAAAAAGTTGGCTCCATCTGTCTTCGTGTTTCAGCTGTGTGCCCGAGCTTCTGCTTGTTGTGTATCCAACAGCTTGTGTGCGGATCTGTGCTCAGGCAGAACTCGTGCTCGTGGTACTGGACACAGTGGTGGGTACGCTGGTGCTGGCTAACGCATATCCCTCCTGTCCTGCAAGCACCGTCATGTGGCTGATACTTAGCAGGCGGATTGATTTTTCAAAATAAGTAAATAAAGGGAGAGGAAAGCCCTGGTGTCTAATGACGTCTAATGTCTGCAGGTAGCCTGAGCTCGACATGGCCACTACATGACCAGCATCCTGCGCCTGGCAAAGGTGATGTCCGGGCTGGAAGGAGCATGTGCAGCAGAAGACATTCCCCGGCCACGTGTTTAAGCTACAACTTTGACATGTTTTGGGCAAAGTCCCAAAAGTTTCTTTGTTTGCAGGAGGTTTTTTGGTTTGCGCTAATCCAGGTTCCCAACCACCCCTATAATGGGGATATGGCTGAAGCATACCAGGGGGAATTTGCTCCCCTCCTTTAAACTCATGACATCCCTGCATCCAGCGCTTGGGATCTTGAGAGATGAAAAAGTCCCTCCCTTTTCTCCCCAAGATTAGAAGAGATGTGACAGCAGCATCTGTTCTTTTCCAGGTGGCTTTATAAAAGTGCTTCTTGCAAAACATTGCCTTTTTTGGTTAGCCTACCCATCAATATAAACATAATGTAAATATTTGTTCCCCAAAATAAAGCTAATGAAAGCGGGACTGTATTCTGTTCCCAGTCAAAAGAAGTCCAGGAAGTCCAGAATAGCTGTAATTAAGCCAGTAAGTTATTAGGAATTTCTGGCAGTTCACGGGAGGACAGGAGCTAGCCAGAGATTTGTTCTGTTCTTGCTGTGGTTTTGCTAAGAACCTTCCTCGTGCCAGTTATTTCTGACCAGAGTGTGTGGCTGATAATGGATAACTTTGCGCAAGTATTGCATTTGTCAAGGGAAACATCTTGATCCAAGGCCAGCTGTGCGTAGGTCTGTAAAAGTTGTAACTGTGGGCAATTCTGCTAATGCCTCCATGCATGTCCTTCTAGAAGCAGTAGTTGCTGCTAGTGATGGGGGACAGGGGGGACACAAACAAAGCAAAACAAAAACTATAGTATGTTCAAATGAAATGCAGAAATCCAAAAGCTAAGAGAACCTGGAAAACAGTTGCCAGAATCTTGCTGTGACAGAAATAAGTCATCTACTGAACAAAAGAAAATATCACCTTCTCTTTAAAGGTTGCTTGCTGTTGTTATTTGCCTTAAACTCTCTCTGAACCATATGCTGTTGCATATTATTTATTATTTCTTATTTCTTCCCCATTTGTGTTCAGATATATTTGCTTGTTGTCCTCGGATCTCAGATGCACCTCTGACCTTGCAAGTTATTCATTTGCTTGAGGCCAAGGCAGAACCTTTTTGATTTCACAAGGGCTCTGCTTATACGTAGAGGCTTGTTGCTTCAAGGCTTTACTTTCTGCGTCTGGGGAAAGCATCTGTTTCAGGGAAGCCTCTTCTGGATCTGACTCTTGTTTTGTGTGTGTATGCATGGCATAATGGAATAGCCACATGATGGAGCAGGAGTCGAGCCTGGAGGCACACTGCAGTACAACACACAACCAAGAGAGTCTAAAGAAAGGGGGGACAACAGAATATGGGGTGCCCAGGGTTGAGCACTTCACATGTGCCTCATTTCAAAGGAAAAGCACCTTGCAGTTTCTGTACCACTCTGAACATCTTAAATGTTGAACATGTGAAAATCAGATGTGCATGGAATTACAAGCAGCTAAGCTGTTAGGTACACTAACAAAGCCATGCATGTTTTATACGTGTGTGTGTTTTACACATAGATAAAACATCACTACGGTCTAAAATCACAAGCCTGGCTAGAGCTTCCCTTCCTACAGTTGGTGCTACAAGCCAGAAATGGGGCTTCCCAGGAGATTTAATGAAGGGTGTTTGCATAGGTGGGTAGATGGGGAAGCTTGCTATGCTTGGTGTTTTCAATCAGTGATTTCTCATGAGTGCTTCCTCCAGAATAGGAAGGAGCAATGTTTGTTCTCACTTCCCATGCAAATGAGCTGCCAGTTCTGAATCACCCATGGTGGTTCATCATCTCATATTCCCATTCCTCCATCTTCTCCCTCCTTTCTTTCCTCCAGCCCATACATAACTTACCATACTCGAAAAAAATGCAGACCTCTCCCATTTTATTCATACCACGTCTGTTTTGTCTGGCTCATCCCGCCAAGAGGCACCTGTAAACAGGTACTTGGCAAGGCTCAGCAGCTTCAGTTGTGATGCTCCCATTGCTTTGCCTCTTGCCGCGATCTCTGACAGAGGAGCTGATAAGATAAAAGCTATCTGTAATTGAAACAGCCCAGTCAAAATGCAYGTTAGACTGTCCCATTGGTAAGGGAAGCTAAAGATCAGTGAGGGGGAAAAAAAACACCTGGCATGGTGTAAGATGATAACCCTAACTTCATTTAACCTGCCGGTGCTGTCACCCAAAGCCCCCGAGCCCACAGGCCATCTCCGCGTGGCTTTGCGTGGCCATTTCCGCACAGCCAGGCTTCGCATCTCGTCCGGCTGATGAGCTGCGGCCTCCGGAGGATCTGCTCTTGGTGGAGCCGAAACAGCTCAGCTCCCTGCGGGTGGGGGGTGAGAAGGGAGGGGGTTTGGGAGGCTGGTCGGGCAGAGTTGTCTTGTGTTCCTGTTGATTAAAGTACATAAAT
The DNA here is from genome assembly GCA_035582835.1 of Phoebastria nigripes. Lineage (NCBI taxonomy): Eukaryota > Metazoa > Chordata > Aves > Procellariiformes > Diomedeidae > Phoebastria > Phoebastria nigripes. The sequence goes on from JAYKAV010003210.1 coordinate 2,712,332, forward strand.
CCTCAAACGAACGCTTAATTATGTGGGTATTAGGGAGAGCAATTTTAGACTGATTTGATTGTTGGAGAGGCACGGGTTGTTATGGAGAGCAGAAAAAAGCAATGTCCGACAGGGCTGAGGATACCGGGGTCCTGCGGGCTTGCTCGGCTTGCGGAGGGGCTGGGGGGTCTCTCCAGGGAAGGGGAGGCCAAAATGATGCTTGACTTTGGCAAGGCTCCCGGTCTGTGGTGTGTGTCTGGCCCAGAGGCAGGTCTGTTTTCCATTAGGAATCTGCATGTTCTAAGCCGGTGAAGTGACCAAAGGCTTGCAGTGGTGTCACGGGAAATACCGGGGTCGTTCCCTTGTCTCTGGTTTTTGGATCTATGGTACGAAACTTGTTGTGACAATAGGCACGAGCTGGGGAGTGCTCCGTGCTGGATCCTGTTCAAGGCCGGTTCGGGTGCAGAGGAGAGGCGACCTTCGGCGTGTTTGAGCAGGCAGGGACGCGTTACTTCCTTGCAGTGCTGCGGCGGGCTGGTGGGGCGGATGGAAACCTCTGGTCACGCTCGGCTCCCTCCCCGCTCCAGTGCTGCACGGGGCGCTGGGCCAGCCAGGCTCTGCAGGCACGCGGGAGTGCGGGGAGAAAAAGTCATCGACTCAGTGGAAGGCACACAGCCGCTGTGTTTTTGTTTCAGAAAACAGCCCGGCACGCTGCCCGTTCTGTGCGTATCGTACGTGCTAACTTCGAGAGGAAGAGCAGGGAGCCACGGGGCGCCCCAGAGCAGCCGCGTGTGGTTTTGGGGTCTCTCGGATGCACGCAGCTGTCTCAGCCACGTATCACCGCTCCCACACGGGCGCAAGCTCCTCTCCCTGGGGCCCTGACCGCACACTCCCGCAGCCGCCGGTGGAGCCGTTCACTGGCCCAGCAGTGATTTCCAAAAGGGGGCACAGTGAGGCCCCGCACCCCTCAGCCGTGAACCCCCTCCAAAGCGGGGGACACAACATCTCGCAGCCTGGGGGCATTTCTGGCCTACCAGCAAGATTCGGTGGTGTCATCTGCTGCTTCACCCCCCGTGCTGACACTGATAGCCCCCCCCGCCCATCTCCCAGCCAGGCGGCTCAGCACGCTTTGGCAGTGCTGCCGTCTGGCCTCAGCGGCACGCTGCAGCCAGGATGGGCGTCTTCCAGTAAGAGCTTTTGACACAGCTGTATCTAGTCTTAACATCTAAAAAAAGCCCCCAGACCTAATAAATGGCCCTGTGTGACTAAGAGGATGAAGTTATGATGGGATTTATGTCCTGGCAGGATCCCCCAGCGCTCCCCTCTTGCCATATTTAGCTAAAGGGCTGCTTTCTGATAAGAGAACATAGCAAATCAACCAAAATGCTTTCAGAGGAGAAGTTCATGGGATGAGCAGTTTGTGACGGGACGTTTCTGTGTGATTGACATCTGGTTTGAATTCCTCAGGTGGGACGCAGGGTCTTTCTGCAGCTCCTGAGCGCTGCTACCAGTGTAACATGCCCCCTCATCTGCGAGAGCTGCACCTTCCCGGAGAGCTCCCAGAAAGTTAAGGTGAAAATGTTTGCTGATTGTATGCAGACCAAAGCCCTCTGCTCATGTATTCCCATCTCTGTCTAAGGCTGCTCTGCTTCATGTTACGTCTGCTCTGGCAGCTCTTCTTTTGTTCCATAAAGCCTAGTTTCCAAAGGCCTCTGGTAATAAAGGTGGCGTTGGGGTGGGCACACAGTGCCAGTGTCAAGGACCAGCCTTTGAGACAGGACCGCTGCTAAGACCCCCGGGGCCCCGCGCTGCGGCCGGAGTCAGGGGAGCTCCCTCCTGCTCCCGCAGTCTTCACCGCAGGAATCCCCTCATCCGGCCACGCGAAGCAGCATCACTTCACCCTGCTTCTCAAGCTTGAGTTTAAAATCATGAATTTGAGGATGGGGGGGGGGGAAGGTAACTAATTGTTTTAAAGTATATTTTTATTTCCCTGTGTAAAAAGCTGTTGGCATTGATGCAAAAAATGTTGTTTCAGGTCACATCACAAGGTCTGCTCCACTGATATCTTCCTCTCATAGATGACAACAGTAGAAGTCAGAGAAACCTATTGAGCAAACGTGGGGGGACACTTCCTGACGCCCGTTCCCCAGCTGCAGCTGTTTGCTGTACGGGGACTTCCTGAGCCACAGGAACAACCTTTACGTTACTAGTCTTTGACGGACTTCTTTTCTTCCATTGGCTTGTCAGTTTGCTTTGTGCAGCCATGGAAAATTCAGATTTGCAGCACCCTGTGACGACAAGCTGAGCTGCCTGTGTGCGCTGTGGGAAGGGCTGCTGCGGCTGCGGGCCTGCTTCCTGCTGGCCCCTCTCGTTTATGCAGCGGGAGAGCTGGTGAGGAGTTGGTCCCCTTTCTCTCTCTCCTTGCCACTCAATTTCGGAAATCCCTGCTCCACTCCGCCTTTTTCAGGTTGAAGAGGCGGTCTCTGTTCCAGCGTTTCATGCTCGGCGGCTTGTCCGTTCTCCTGGCTGATCCTGTTGCTGCTCTCTGAGCCATTTGCAGCTGTACTGCACCCCTCCCAAGAYGGGAAGACCAGCACAACAGGGGCTGCCTGAGATACAGCACCGCGTGCGTTTATGCAATGGCATAGTGATGTTCCCTCGAGTACTCTGTTCCTGTGGTGGTTGTTGCTAATGATGTATTTGCTTTCCTGTTGCAAGCTGGCACGCTCTGAGCACCTCGAGCTGGGCACAGGAGCAAACGATCTGTCACGTGGGCTTAGACAAGAGCTCGCACCCAGCTGCTTGGCACAGCTATGTCTCTGTGTGTTTTTGCAGCTGCGGAAGTATAGTTGTCTCTGGGACTTTTAATGACAGCTGAAGTGGCGTTGATATTGTGAATACCAGCAGTCCCTAAATGTTGGAGTTGTGTATCTAAATCCTGGTTTCTAATCCAGCCCACTCATGTAATTTTTTCAAGTCGTGCCTTTCTGTAGCCTTATCTTCTACCCCGTGATGGGACATGCAGCCCATTTCGGAAGAGCTCTTTGGAAAGAAGCAGCCAAACAGGGACTGCTGGGCAGAGTAATTATCCTGCATACAAATACAGGCTGGGCCTCTCCCTGCTAGGTATTTGGATGCTTCGGGATCGCAGTGCCTAGCAGGGGCGTGACTTGGCTCCGGCCGTGAAAGAATTGCGGGGACAACGTGAGAAAATGAACCGAGTTTTTAAATTTCTGACAGTTTTCTTTGCTGATAATTCATTGCCTAGGCTGAACATCCTCAGTTCTTCCTTCTTCTATGAAAGCTATGGTAGATTTCCCAAGGGTTTTCTTGTCCTTAGAGTAGGTACACTAGCTAGCAATATAAAGACTTTTTTAAAAAATAAGTATATGTTGCAGCTTTGAGAACTATTGATCCAGTATAGTGTTGTTGTTTTTTTTTTTTTTTTAAAAAAGAATCCTTTTGGAAAGGTGGAAACATGAAACAGGAGGGGGAAAGGAGTGGCAGGGAAAAGGGTTTTCAAGGGGTAACGCTCCTTGCTGCCGTCCAGAAGAATGGTACAGCAGCCTCTTCTCTGCACATCTGTCCTTGGCGTGGCGTGCAAACTGCCTGGAGTAGCTTGACTGTGCAGAACAGAGGCAAATTTGTATTGCACCAGCAAATCCTCTGAACAGAGTGGTAATGCAGATCATTTTGTAAGTCAGCTAAAGCCAAGGCTGAACAGGTTCCAATTTTAATGAATCGCACGCTGATTGAGAGTAAAAGGACAAGAATTTATTCCAACTCATTGTATTATGACTAAAATAACTTTTTCCTGTCAAGCACGGATACTAAATTTTCCTCTAAATCGGGCGAGGGGAGCATGTACTGCGATACCCTTGTGAATGCTCTTGTGCGAGTGAGCAGCAGCAGGTCCGCTGCTGCTTTGTGCTTGCTGGGGTCGTGCCGTGGGCTGCGGTAGATGCCGTACGCCCCACTCTCGAAAGGTACGGGCTCCCTGTTCTGCACAGCAGCTGCTACCTGTCTGAACATGTGAAGTCTTGCTGTCAGGTCCTCGGCTAATGCAAAAGAGCACAAGTTTTTACACCTACTGCTGATTTGTTCCTTTATTATTTAGTCTCCTTTACAAARCAATCCATACCTTGCTAATAGTCATCTAATTCCAATTACTTCCAAATTCTAATAATCTTAGTATTTACTAGTAATTTTACAAGTTGCCAATACAAGATTGAACTGCACCCTAAAAAAAGCATTGTGTTGAGCTGCGCGCTCCTGCGCTTTGTTTTCTGAGAACGTACCTCTCATTAACTGAAAGCTAAAACTGAGTTGCATGCATCCGAAGGCTGGAATTCACATGTCTGCGGTAGAAATGCCCTCAGTGCTGGATGCTGCAGTGCTGCTGCAAGGGTATGGGCCTGGTCTTGGCAACTAGCATTGTACCTAACGCCCACGCAGAAGATGTCCGCGGAGGTGCTGAGTTCGTGTGGAGATCCTGCCCTTCTGCAGTTTGCAGGCCCAATACCTACAAAGTCTGCAGGACGAGAGTGGATCAATTAGGCGGAAATCTTTAATTCTTTGAGTTTGGTTCATTGACAAGGTGGTTGTTTTTTCCCTCATGCAATCAAAATAAGCCTGGCAAAATCTGCCCCCGTTTTCTGTACAAAAGCTGAGGACTCTCTTAAGCAAAATAACAAACTGTATGAGCTTTTATACTAGCTAAATAGGGCAGCTGTTGTTGGAGTGGTGTTCCAGCAACACCCTTTATTTCTTCTTAGAAAGGAGCTCCTGTGTTTTGCRAAGCTCTCCTCTTATCTGTACTCAGCTGCACCTGATGCATCTAATAAAAATGCAGCAGATTTCAGATTTGCATACATTATTTTATAATTGCATACATTCAAGTGTAAGCCACTAAAAGCGTTTGTGTTCAGACAACGCCGTAGAGAATGCAGTGATGGACACCTTAGATTTTCTCAGATAAGAAGGTGCATTTCATTACAGTGTGGGGATGGGAACCYGAACCTGAGGGACGATTAGATGTTTCTGCTGTGCACAGAAAGGATGGCTAGGATTCCCCGCCTCTGCCAGTAGCGACAAGCTTATTCTATTTTTATACTGGTTTTTTTCTGTATGCTTTTACCTTAGGTGCCCTTCAGTCTCCTTGAACCTCCTAGAGGCTCTTGATGAAGGGATTAGATTTTTGTCGTCTCTCTCTGTTATGAATTGTCATGGTAAAATCTCCTAGGCAGCTGCAGGGAGGGAGTACAGGAGGGAGAGGGAAGCATATGCGCATGTGTGTGTCAGCAAACCATTTTGCATATTGCTGAAAACATACCTCCCCGTGTTTCCTTCGCAACGTCTTATGGTCTGGTGAATGGCCAGGAACGTTTTTTAAACAAAACAGTGATGAAAACATCTGGTTTTCACGTAATGATGTTTTGCTGAGGAAAGATGAATCCTTTCCAGCTATTTTAACTTCATTGTCTTGCATCTTCCATAGTGTTTGGTGTTTGGTTTGGTTTTTTGTTTTGTTTTTTGTTTGTTT
>JAYKAV010003210.1:2717905-2795070 GCA_035582835.1 Phoebastria nigripes
TTTTTTTTTTTTTTTTTTTTTTTTTTTTTTTTTTTTTTAAAACTCCTGTCTTTGTGCTGGTACCTGTCTGTCTAGTTTCTTCAGGTTGCACACCTAAACGTGGTTTTGGCAGCTTCGTGCATATCTGGCACAGTACGTGTGTTGGGGGTGGGAGGGTGAACGGCATCCTGGCAGTACTAGCTCTGCTTCGGAAGAAAATAGTTACAACTCCTGGCAGGTGAATCCTGATTTGTTATAAAAAGTCACAGGTATTGCTAGCCCTCATAAAAGGCCAGAACCTTCTGCCCCCGGGCAGTTTGCGCTGGCCCCCATGCTTGGCATTTCTCTTGGGAGGTGCTGGCCCCCTGCTCAGCCTGCCCTCTCCAGACTGCCCACCTACCCCGAGCCCCGGGGACCGGGGCTTCCCCAGCCCGCCCGGGGGTGAGGCATGGGCAGGTCCCGGTCCCTTGGTGTGCATGCTCCCGGGTGAGCGATGTGAACCACGAGCCGATGGTGGGTTACCGCGCCAGGCTTCTCGGCAAGCTGTGGTGCACGGCCCTCTCATCTGGTGCGATGCGGTGTTTCCATGGTCGTATCTGTGTTTGCGACGTTGTTTATCTCGCGTTCAAGGGTATTGCTGGTGTTGCTTCGTTATAAGATGAATTTTAAAGGTGCTGTCTGTACTGCTCCAGTAGTTCCCACTAGTTTGTTAGGACTCGCTATAACATTTACCAATGCATAGGAATGCAATTAACAGTATTAACCTGAGTCTTTGGTCAAAGACCGCTTATGTAAAAAAGAATGTTTTCCTCCTCAGATACAGTGCCTGGGTGGATCCCTTGCTTGCATTAGTAACAAAATGAAGACGTAGCTACCTTTCGCTCAGTTATTGCTTCACAGGCAGCAAAGCTGTGAGAGTGAGCTGGGTTGTTTTTCCATTTAATCATCTGTGGAATTGCTAATTAAATTCCAGTTGCTGGAGCTTTATTAATTATAACGATGTGAAAGCCAGGAAAAACGCAGCTTGATTTTTTCCAACTCAGGGCTGAATGTGCGGAACTGACCATTAGAAGAAAGCYATTATTTTAGTTGTTATTGAGCAATTGAAATCTGGAATTACTGAGAAGCACTTGGAATGCCAGAACATCATCTTTATGTTTGCTTTTCAGTTTATAACCAAAAGCCATTCCTGCAACCAAATTGGCGGACTGTCTTTAAGTGCTTTATAATCCAATTAACATCCAGAACAGTAATAAAGCATTTGAGTAAATGGAAGTAATTTGTCTTTAAATGACTTGCAACACCATATTTGCAACAAAGGTTATCTGACTGTATTGCGTGCTCTTTTCAACTGTTACGCTGATTACTTGACTTTGGAAAGAGAACTGCTAATCTAACAAAAATATACTGCTCTTAATGAAGGCACATTGAACAAACTAACTTGCTGAGCTGTTTTCTGGGTTGGCATAGTGGGCCATCATCTGTCCCAGATGCTTGTTAGTGTGTCATTTCTAAGACTTTATGGCTCTGTTGGACTTGAACCGGGTGATAAAGCCAGGGTGAAGTGCAAACCTCCTCTAGGTGTAAGCTTGTTACTTTGGAGCTGGTGCTTTTCTCTGCTGTAAGGAGGAAGGGAGCAAAAGCAGGAATGCTTGAGCAACTAGGAGGTCAGGGCTCTGCTTCCATCACCTCTCACTGCAGATTTCAAAATGTCCCTTTCTTCTCTCCTGATTGTTGAGAAAACTGCCCAAGTTAGGAAGTTGACATAATGGCCACCTAGCCCAACATTCTGCTTCTGGAAGTGGCTGGTAGGGGATACTTAGGGAGAAGTGTAAGCAACAGAGCATGTAAAGATCAGTTCTTCTGCCCATGCATACCCTTGCTGACTCCTCAAGACAGGGTTTACAGTGACTGGAGTTTGCGTTTAGATTACCATACTTAATATCACCAACAGACAACCCATGGAGGATCTCCTTTTGGCCCTTTCCTACTTTGTTGTCTGTCACAGCATCCCCGGGGAATGAAATCCTCCATTCTATAACATGCTGTGTGGTGAAAGTACTTCTGCCTGTTTGCAAAATGTGCCACCTGGTACTTTCAGAAGGTGGAAGGAAATGGAGGGGCGTTACCATCTTTAGCACATCACCTTCTGACTATGTAGAATGCCTTCTTTTTCTCCTTTGCGTGAGCTGGGCTACAGCGAGGTGTTGTAGAGCACTGAGGAGATCATGGTCATGAGAAGATCAGTGAGGTCAGAAACAGGATCCACTTACCCTGCCAGTGGGCAGCTTTACTGAGAGAAACAGCATCTGATTTGGGTTGCTGGTTTTTTCCCTGCTCTATCATATAATTATTTGAAATAATTATGTTTCTGCATGAAGTTTCTTCATGGTTCCCTTCTACCAACAGATGCTCTTTCTGAAGCTAATTAGACCATAGAGTCTGCCTGAGTCCTAGAGCCTTACTGCAGAGTAAAGGTGTATTTCCTTCATTCGGAGCAATAACAGCTTTGCCTTTGAGTTTACTGCAGGTAAAAAGCTGCTGTTGGGAACGTGTACAGGCCGTGCCGAGGGAGTCCTCGAACGCCGTCCTTGCATTTATGTGGGCAATAGCTGTTGCCTTGCCATGGATCTGTGGGTGAAGCCTGGCCCCCAGGCTTGGCCGTTTTACACAGACTACCTGACGGCCTTTGGCTGGGCAGAGCGAGAGCAYGTGGGGAAGCTGGGAACTCACCCGTTCTCGTGGCACAGGGAATGTCACGGCACCTTCACAGAAAACTTGCTTCCAGCATTTCAGACGTGCATCGCCCTGTTGAACCATTGTCTTCGGGAGGACTCCAGCTTGCCTTTGCGTGTAGGGTTACAGCTCGCGGGGCTTTGCAGTAACGCTAAGCCTTCCCGATGGAAATCTTTGCAGCTCTGAAGAGTTGCACCCTTGCTTTCTTTTTTCCCCAAAATATTTGATATGTCTTTGTCAAAACCTTCTTTGCATCACTAGTGCCATACATCACATGTCTTGTTTGTGTTGAGGATGTCTCTGAGAAGGCAGAGTGAAGTCTGGAGGTAGAGAAAGAATTCATTTTGATCTGAAATTTCCTAATCTGCCCCTGTCCTGGGCTGCATCCCCTTTCAGCCACTGGCTGGCTACCTAACACAGCAGGTTATCCTCGGAGCGTCCGCTGTACAGGGGAGTCGGCATCTTGACGCTGTTACTAGTTCAGTGAGGGCAGTGAGGGACAGCAGGGCAGGGTAAAGAATGAAAACAGCTGAAAGGTGGTTTGCTACAAGGCCTCCACTGTGCCTGCTGTTGGGAAGGGCACTTGAGGGAAGTCGTTGCCCGTCTGGAGAGCGTTAGGTCCTGCCAGAGATGAGTACGTGTTACCTGCGCCCTACCGATGGGGAGGCGGTGCCGGGGGCGCACGGGGAGGCTTTTGCCCATCCATTTCGGGTACAAAACTGTAAGTCAGAAATGCTTGGTGAGAGTGACCCCTCACCGCCTACTCTGTACAACGCTTTTTCCCTTGAACGTTTTCAGGAGAGTGCAGTGCTGTGCTCTGGGGATGTATTGGCCCTCCCCAAGGCGTCTTTGGGTACAACGTTGTGATTGCCACAGAAGCAAATTACACAGTAAACCTTTGGGGAAAGGCTATAATTGCCAGAGGGCAAGTTAAGCTAAACTAACAGGGAGGCGAAACAAAGAGTCTCTGGCATGGTAGTCGTAGGACTACTGCCTGGTAGAAGGGCTCAGGCAACTTTTATGTTACTTAACAGCACGTGCGGCGGTTTTGAGTAGCYGATTAAACATCTGAGCTTTCTTTCCCCCCCCCCTCTTTTTGCAGCTCTCCATGAATTCCCCAATGACATCTTCACGAACGAGGACAGGAGACACGGAGCTGTGGTCCTGCACGTCCTTTGTGTAAGTTTTGTGACTTTGCGTTTCTTCGCCTATCGGTGTGGACAGGGCTCGGTGCGCTCACCGCAGGCTGATGCCGCCTCCTGCCCGCAGGGGCTTCTGCTCTCAGTCGTGGTTGAGAGTGAGTTTCAGTAACTACACTGAGTATAACATACTTCAGTTTTACATAAACCCCTTTTAAAAGCCCCAGTGCAGCCCGTGAGTGCCGGCGCCTGCTGTCGTGTGAATAAACTCCTGTGAGTTACTTCACTCGGCCAGACTGGCTTTGCTGAGGCCATCAGGCAGCTGTGGTCCTCTGCCCCCAAGCACGAGGATGCTGCGGGGTTGGCAAGTCAAGGGAGGACATTCGTGTAATTGCCTTAAAAAATAAGTGAAGTCTTATCCCCAGAAATTTCCCCCAGAAATCCTTGTGGCACCCCTTATGACATAGCTGTAGGAGAAAGAAATTAGAGAGGGTTTTCTATTTAAAGATATTGTCAACTGGATTAATATTAAAAAAAAAAAAAAAAAAATGTTTGGGTCTCCAGAATTCCCCTGAGTAGTTAAGTTGCTAAAGAGAGTTTTTCTTCCTGAATATATTAAAGAAAAGATTGTAACTTCTCATTTATCAGCTGCAGCGTGTCCTGGATCCTCTTGGGAATTCTGGAGGATGTCGGGCAGGCGAGGGGGATTTGCCTCAAAGTTCAGAAATGTGCCAAGACGACTTTAATAGATGCTATTTTAAGGACGTTAATAATATCGGAAATCTGTGTAATTCTGTGCTTGGAGTTTTGTGATCTCTGCCCCGAACAAGTCAGTGTAAGTGATGTGCACGGGTAAAGCCAAAATTAAAGATACTTAAGATAAATTTATTTAAATAACCCTGTGTCATGGTTTAACCCCAGCCAGCAACTAAGCCCCACACAGCCGCTCGCTCACTCCCCCCAGGTGGGATGGGGGAGAGAATCGGAAGAGTAAGAAAACTCGTGGGTTGAGATAACTACTTCCCACCGGCAGGCAGGGGTTCAGCCATCGCCAAGAAAGCAGGGCTCCATCGTGCGTAACAGTTACTTGGGAAGACAAACGCCATCACTCCAAACGTCCCCCCTTCCTTCTTCTTCCCCCRGCTTTAYAYGCTGAGCATGACACCATATGGTATGGAATATCCCTTGGGTCAGTTGGGGTCAGCTGTCCTGGCTGAGTCCCCTCCCAACTCCTTGTGCACCCCCAGCCTCCTCGCTGGTGGGGTGGGGTGAGGAGCAGAGAAGGCCTTGACTCTGTGTGAGCACTGCTCAGCAATAACRAAAACATCCCTGTGTTATCAGCACTGTTTCCAGCACAAATCCAAAACATAGCCCCATACTAGCTACTGTGAAGAAAATTAACTCTACCCCAGCCAAAACCAGCACACCCTGGTTTGTCAGGCCACTAGACCCTTAGCTAGCGTTAGAGGACCTTGCGTTCAGCAGCCGCAGTACTCTCGCAGAGGGAAGCACTGTCCCTCTAAATCCGTTCCTCGACTTCTGTTAGGTAGGTGAAGACAAGACAATTCTTTTTTAAYGTTGTCTTCATATAAGAACTGCCAAGTTGGTACTTCTTGGGGGGAAGAGGCATTCTTAAGAAGCCAAGAAAACACCTGCTTCTAATGAATGTTTAAAAGCATTTAATAATTTTTAGTCAGCTTAAATGAGCAGTCACCATTATCTATGTGCAATGATTCATGATTTCTTTTTAAGTATAAATTAGATTGTATTTCATGTTGTAATGCGAGTGCTCTGTGTTACGATTTTATTTCAGCTAAATGGCTGCAAAAATTTGTTGAGTAACATCACTATTGACTTTGTCTGGCAAGCTCAAGGCTTCCAAGTTTCCATGGGAACATTGAGCTTTGAGATGTTCTGGAAGGTGAGCACTGGGCCCGAGCTGGATTTTTTTAGCACCCACAAGAATACTCCCAAAAATTCATATTCTCGAAGTAGTGTCATGCAGCAGCTAGCCACCCAGAGTCTCTCTGCAGTTGGTGGAGAGAGAGACCTTCAGAGGATCTTCAGCTCCTCCGCTGTAGGTATGGGGTGAAGCTGCAGGTTGGGTTTCACCTGCCTGGCTCTGGTCAAATCTGCTGTTTCCCCCCATGGACTGAGAGCCGCTTCTGCCCGGCGGTGGAGCAGGATCGTCTTAAACCGCTGCAGCCCCTGTGCGCCGCACCGCGGGGGTCAGTGCCGCACATGGTGGCTCTTGCGCATCCCTGGTGCTGGTGGTTAGTGCGGTGCCCTCTTCTGAACGCCCAAATGCGGGGCTCGGGCTGGGCTTGAAAGAGGCACCAGGGACGGTGCTGGTGGAACGGAGAAGTGGTCCCAAGGAATGCCGTCCTGGAGTCCTCTCCGCGCGTCCCAGGCAGCCTTCGGTCTGCTCTTTCCTGACTTTTGGACACTTGATTTCATGACTTCAGGGTCCGATTCACAGCCACAGTCAGCGTGTTGCGTAGCACCGTCTGTGGGGTTTCACACCCACCTTGACGCGCTTCTCGGCTGGTGTGTGTTTGCATCCCAAGTGCTGATTATTTGTTTTCCTGGCAGTCAGTGCTCTGCGCCTCGAACAGTTTTTGTGTTTTGACAGGAAAAGGTCACTGTTGATCATCTGTTAATTCAAGGAGCTATATTAACTGCTCTTAATCCATACAGGAAGTGTGTAAGCATTGTAATGTAGTCTTGAAAAATACTGGTAGGCTGTTGGCACCCTTGTAACTATACTATGGGTAGTACAAAAAACTGTTACGAGAGTTGTTTAAGAAAGGGATTAACTATATGCAGTTAAATTGATCTCGCTACTTGAAAAACAACTAGCAGACTCCTGTGCAGCCATGCTAGGCAAAAGATGATGATTATAGCAGCATGGTGCTACCTTGTAACGTCACATTTCTTAAGATTTTAACACAAAAATTATTTTTTAAAAATCTCTTGGGTTACAGGAATAAGTTTATAAGGAGACCATTAAAAATATGACTTGCTAAAATCATTCTTAATCTCTGTGTGATCCATACCTCCGAATGTGTTTTTCCAGGCTATTTAAAAGAGACGAGACCTGGACTGTATCTTTTCATTATTAGTAACAGTGAAATCACACAGTATTCTCATACAGTTGACTACATAAACTATGAGTTGGGTTATTTTCCAGTCTACCTTAAATTAGATTTGGGCTTCATAATTGCTCTCAAGATAGTTTATTTTTCCACAGGCTTTTTTGTCAGTTCTGAATAAGCTGAACATAGTTTTAACATGTATCAAAATGGGGTTTGGAGGACTGAAATCTCAAGATGAACTGTTTACTTCAGAATAAAAAGAAAAATCCATTTTTAATGAGACCTAGATGTAAGCATCTGCTGTCCCAACAGAAACATAGCCAGTTTCTTCCCCTCTAGCAAGCACCAAGACAGATACCTCGGTCCATCGGTGCTCCATCATTCTCCATAGCGGTTTTATTGACCAAGAAGATTTATTGACCACGCTCCAGCTTGTGCATCCCCGAGGTGCGGGACCCAGCTGGGTTCACCCTTTCTAGCACCGTGGTGCTTGGGGGTGACCCCTCGGCTGTTGGAGGCTGTCACAAGGTGTACGGGTCCAAGACAGCAGGCATCAGCTGAGAAGTTTCCCAGCGTCTTTCTACCCCGAGCTGCCAGCTCCGTGAATCCCAAGGAAACCTCCCCCAGGCTTCGCTGTCTGTGGCCCTGGTCCAGCCCCTTGGGTGGAGTGGGAAGCAGAAGCAGCAGTGACAAATGCTTTGCCTTCTCCTGTAGCAGAGCAACTGTTTGTAACCTATTGTCAAAGAAAAAACTGATACTTAAAGAAAATAGTCAACTGTCAGCATTTAGCAACCTGCCTCTTTAGTCTGGGTTGAAAGGGGTTGTCATCATATTGGGGTGATAAACCTCTAATTCTGTTTTTTACCTTCCAGCAATACAGTTACCAAATATGTGATCAAATCAGAGCATGCTCAGAAATACACTTTGTGGGGAAAAAAGGATATAGACATGGAGTCACGTTGTCTCCATTGAAGTTTCTTTGTGGGTTTGAGGAAACCGGACTGTAAAAGGGGCTTTGTAATGGTAGGGAGAACAATGGAGTGATGATTAAGCAGGTCATCGTCATGCTTCTCGTGTTTATTGACCTCCCCTTAAACTGTTTTTATTCATTTCAGTAAAAATTTGTTCTCTCTCCTCTCCCTCTTTGCCCATACTTTCATGTTTATTTCTGAAAGACATCAAGGTAAAGCTGGTTTAACAGAAGCCGGAGAACCAGGGGGCAAATGCTATAAATTGGGGCCTTGGGGGAATGCAGTAGATGGCCTCTCAGGGGATTCCCAAGGCATCTTCTCCCTATTGTTTAATAAAAGTGAAAACACAAAGACCCCAGCAGATCCCACGGTGGGGCTGTGCAGAATTACTTAACATAACCTTGACACTTCATGAAGATGAAAGTAAATCCCTAAACGCTTCAGAAATCTAGGAAAAACTGGGCAGGAACAGTTTAGCAATAGTTTTAGGTCTGAGCTGAAAATACTTCAGTTTAAAGGAAAAGCGGGCCGCTAAAAACATACTGTAGGTTTGGAGCCATAGTGTTTAATTTCCCCCTAGATGCTTCTTCGGAGCTCATCAACTGATTGCTTYGCTGCTATTAGTTATTTTCAAGTCCTCCCTGAGAAGAGGGCGTGCTGCTATGGACAGTAACACCCCCACCAAGTCGCTGGTTTGGGATGTTCAGGTTGGAGGGAGCCAGGGTCTGGATTCTGAGAGTCTAAAGGATCAAGCGTACAGCCTGCAATCCAGGAGCTCCCCAGCACCTGAGAGCTTCATTTTGCAATCTTAACGTTGTTCCTGGCGGTGTGCAGGTGTCTAGGCGTTCTCGTAGCGTTCTACTGGTTTTTAGTTTGTTCCAGCAGATGCGTACTGATGCCCGTGCAGACGCCCAGCCCTGCTGCGCTCATGGACACTGGGCGATAGGCACCCGTTACCTCCACGAGACAGGGGAGGGAAATTGCTTCGCCAAGTAATTTGTAAGGTTTTTGCTGACAGCGGAGGAAGGAGGGTTTGGGTATCGCCGCGGGTTTCCGTGGAAAAGCCCGATGGGATGGGCACTATCTTTCCTCCCTGCCCCGCGGCTGCTCAGCCTTCGCCTGCCCAGCTGCAGGCTCTGCCCTGATCCCTGTGTTATCCCAGTCTTTTTGACAGTACAGCATTGGTCTCCCTTTTCTTAGCTTTCTCCGGGCAAATCTGGAATGTGGTGCCGGGACGCGTTGCACTGCCGGTGTGAAGAGTCTGTGCGTGTGCGCGGTCGAGGTCGAGCTCCTCCCCGGGCAGGGCACTGCACGCTGAGCCGGGGTGAAGGAGCGGTGTCTGCGCTTGGCGGTCCCGCGTGCTTCTCGTTTGCCATCGTTCAGTGTAGCCATGGGAACGGGGTGCCAGCGGGGCACCTGCCTGCCTTGTGCGAGCTGCTCAGAAAATGTAGGTCGCTCTGGACGTATCCTGTCTTTATCTGTTTCTGCACCGAGTCAAAAACCAGCCGCATCTCCTTCTACAGCACAGAGCTGTCTCGTTAGGGTGATGATTTTCCAGTGCCCTGAATGTGCTCGCTTAAGCGATGCTGCACGATACAGACAGCTTGCTGCTGAGCACGTTGTGATACCGCGGGCTGCTGCTCCGAGTAAACTTGGACTCTATGGGTTCCTTGTTTGGTTGAGGATTTTTTTTATTTCTCTTCAGTAATGGAGTTTTAGATGGTTTTGTAATGCAGTCGGAGTTGAGGAAAGCCCTATGCTTGGTTACAGTGGTTTCGGTGACGGCCCTTGGCTGTGCCCGCTCGCCCGGGKCGGGAGGTCTGCGGGGGGAGCAGCCAGGGACAGTCACCTCTTCCTTTCTCGGCTCTCTTGGGAAGAAGGCAGGGCTGTGGGAATTGCTGGCTCCTACAGCATTTAAGCTTTCTTATGAAAAGCTTCTTGCTTTAGCTCAGTAAAGCAAGTTTTAATCTGAGTACAAAGACTGGCACAGGACACTCAAAGGACCGCTGGACAAACATGAAAAATTATCATTTATGTACTGTGCAATGGAACCTGTATTTCAAGTAAGATATTTAATCTCCTTTGATGTAGAGATTGCAATTACTTCTCTGATGCTTGTTTGTTAGAATCATCATTTTAAAATCAATCCTAATGTAATGCTTAATCTGGTATTTATAATCCTTTTATGCAGGGCCRTTATATTTTCGTAATTTTTTAATGTCCTTCTGGGGAGGAAGAGTGTCTTTTAAGCAAGTTGCCTGTTTAAAGACTTCCATGTCTTCACTTCGAGCTGAACGCAACTGGATGATGCTGGGGCTGAGACTTATTTTTTGTGTTCTGTCCATCACGTAGTCCCCTGTTGCCATTACACACGTGATGCTCCAGCCCTGCCCCTAGCACGCCCGCGTTCCCCCAGCTGCTGCCTTTATCCCCGATGGCTGTTTTCAGGTGGAACAGGCTTCAGCAAGTGCTCCCCGCTGCTTCCTTACCTGTGCTAAGCCTGCTGCCCCCGTGGTGCCTGCGAGGACAGACTTGCGTGTGTTGAAGGGAGAAGCAATGGGACTCTCTGTTGGATTCTCAAGTTAACTTAGATGGAAGCTGATACCATCTAATCAGCTGCAAAATGTTAAAGCCATGCTGTTTGCATTCCCCACGTTTGACATACAGGACAGACTTGCTTGCCCTGATGCTGGCTGTCTTCCTTCTTTCCACATAAAATAGGCTGGACTGGTGTCTGGGCTCCATCTTTACGAGTCTGACTTGATGTAAAATTAAATTTTTTGGTTGTGTTCCTGCTGGCCCAAACTCTAAACCTTATTTTGTTCTGTTTGTTTAAAAAACAAACAAACAAAAAAACCCCACCAAAAAACCCCCAAACAACTTTCAAGGAAGTTATTGTCCTCATGAGTTCACTTACCAAGGGTAGTTGTCAGTGTTTAGTTTGTGAACCAGGCTGTTTTCTAGCCAGATACTCCTTAGATTTTGACACTTTATACTGTATTGCAGTCAAGCCAGTTAAATAAAATTAGGGAAGACTCCCAGCCAAAACCAGAATTGTGACAACAATGAGATCATTAAAAATAAATGCTAAAGCATATATGTCAGCATGGGTTCAGCCTGATCTGTTCTATCAGCCTCATGTTAAAATTTGCTGAAGTCGCCCACAATAATCTTATGACTCCAGCAGGCTTTGGCTCAGTGCTTTCAGCAGACACAGCAGCATGGCGTTCCCCGCCACCTCCAAGAGGATTAGAGAAAGCGTGACGGCAGTTTCTTCACGTTCGCTTTTCTASTCCTTGCTGATTTCAGTCCCCTTTTTGCCTTTTCTCTTGTACCTGATCCTACAAATGCATAAGCATGGGTGGACAAAAGAAAATTCCCTTGTCACCTTTTTGGGTTGTGGTTGTGCCCTCTCAAAATCAGAACGCAATGAAACGTGGCTTTTGTACCTGCCTGTGGTTACTGGGACATGGATATGCCTTGCCATTCTTGTTTGCACAGGAGACAGTGCAAACCCGCCCCTCACATTGTTTGAAKGAATTTAAAAACTCTCAGAAGGGTTTTCTTAAACTTAAACCGATGGACGTCTTGTACCTGATGTCTGTCCAGACTGATCGTATTTCTGGTGAGCACTGCATACGATACAGTAACTTCGCATGATCTGAAAAAACGGTGAGAACGTGCAGGAGGCAAAGACTGTGCGTGTGTGCCACGTGTGGAGGCAGATGCTGAAGCGACCTGGTTTGGCTCTTGAGTCTGTGCTTTTTTGGTTTGTTGTCTTCTCTCCATCCCCATTGCCTTGCCCCCCTTCGGGAGAGCTTGGCTCCCACAACAGCAGCAGATTGCAGGAAGCCCAAGCAACCGTATGATGCCCTGCGCTCTGTGACTGTAGATTATGTCAAATATAGAGGATGCGCTCAATTTATAGGGATGATGATGTACAGATTAGTGTTCTTGAAAGGCATTACTGTGTATTTGGGAAGGGAAACGATGGCACGAACCCCTGCAGATTAATATGATTAGCAGATCAAAAAATCCAGGCTGAAGTTAGGCACCCTCTATCCGTTGTATTTCAACGGGATTTGGCCACGTAACTCTCTGGGGCTGTTTCTGATCCTTCTTCCTATGATGCCATTTGCTTCCTTTATATCTATTCATACAGTTATCTGTTTGTATCACGTCAGCAGCTAGTGCTCCCTCCACAAGATCAAGGTCTCTGCTGCACCCGGCAGAGTTGTAGACCTGGAATTTCGCTTATGTTCGTGGTCCGCTGGGCCATTTTGCAGTGTAAGAGTTTCATAAAGTGTAAGTTACGTTTATTAATGTTTATGAGTAGTGACAGAGGAGCACAGAAACTGTCTTAAGTGACAGTCTAGCACTGAATCTTCAAGATGCTGTCAAAATCATCCATTATGATGAAATTCCCATCTCTAATCCTGAAAAAAATATACTTGAATTATGTTTGAGCTTGAAAAGTTTTCATGGCTGAGATTTTCACAGAAACTACTGGCTTTTTGCAGCAAAGTTGTAATTAAATTCTGGCAAGTTAGAATCGGGGGTTGGGGGATTTAAACCTGTTCCTGGAAAATTAAAACAAGAACAAAAACCCAGAGGCCATTTTTATTGCTGCTTTCCCTCCAGAAAAAAATACTCTGGTCTCCTCCCATCACTCGAGCTTCAACAGTAAACTTCAAAGACAAGCAAAGCAGAAGGATCTGTTGGTGATGTGATAATAACTCTGTGCTTCGATAGGATTAAGACACTGTTTTTCTACAAATATTGGCCACTTCTCTCAGCTCTAGTTATTCACTGGAGCTACACTACTTGTAAAAATAATTCTATAGTGGTACATGGCAGGTGTTACAAAAAGATGGAGCCATCTTTGAACTTTAAAGTAGTTTGTCTCACTCTGGGAGTGGAAAGACGAATAATGTTGTAATGCCTGTGGGTGATACTGTGAAAAAGAAAGGGATTGATGCATGCTCACCTGCTTTATTGGACCAGATGCCAAAATTATTTCTTTTCTGGGTTGTTTGCTTTCAGGCACAGTACAGGTAGCTCTACAGATGAGAAGCTCTATCTTTAAAAAAAAAAAAAAAAAAAAAAAAAAAAAAAAAACCAAAACAAAACCAAAACAACTACACCCACTAAAAACCTAGCAAAACGTTATGGAGATGTGCATTTCCAGTGTGAGGGGGATTTACATGATCGAGTCAGACAAGGGGTGTAAACTCACGGCAGGACAGGAATACAGATGCCGCTGCGGGACTGTGGTGCTGTAAGCCAGCCCTCGGGCTGGGCTGTGCACCGTGCAAACCTGGCGGTGATGCTGAGTTTGCTGTTGTGGTTAATGAGACGCACTGCTCCGGAGCAGCACGCGTGTCTCCATCTGCGGTGACCTCGTGCTGCACGGTGATGTGGGGGAGCATAATTTCCTTTGACGCGTGGGAGCGGTGAGCCTGCCGGCCTGAGCCCAGGGTGCAGCCCCTCGCAGGGTCCTACCTCTTCCAGAGGTGGCCAGTGAACTCCCAGAGGGGGAACTGGAGAGAGAGCTCAGGTGTTCATCTCTCCTGCCTCACCGAGTGCAGCCTTTCACGTCCCCTTTTTCTGGACACAGCTGATTTGTGCACAGCTGCTGCAGTGTGGTTTGTTCCAGGCTTGTGCCCTGAGCCTCGTTTCTCTGTTTACATGCCCAAAATTTAAGGATCTCCCTTGTGCATGCATGCTTTCACAAGTACATGGAGATAAATAAACCTTTGCCGATACTGCAGTCTGCTGGGAACGAGATCCGAGATGGTAACGTAGACTCTCTCCGTGGCAGGTTTTTGGTAGCACTTGCAGACAGATTGTTTTCTAGTTCCTATGGGGATGCCAGCTATAATAGATACGCTGCATACCCGACACCTTTATCTCCCACTTCCCCCCACTGCATAGGACATTTGGCTTTAAAACTTCGCTACGGCACTCCAGGGGCGGCTCTCCTCTCCGCAGCATGTCCTCTGGGCAACGCGGGCAGGTCTGCGCGCTTTGGGTGATGCCCTTATTCCTCTGGCTCTCCGTATTTCTGGCTCTGTTCTGTACCACCGGTCTAAGTTTGTGTAAGGTGSTACAAGAGTAGCCTGGGTGGCCTCAGATATGTCTATGCCAGTAAACTAGAGCGGGCCGGGACACGGGCACAAGCCTGGCTGTGGTGGCGTGCTCTGTTAGGTAGCTGGCATGCTTTTCACCTGGTTTTTCCCTATGCCAACGAGCATTTTCCTATCCAGTGCCAGGACGTGAGTTGAGGGCAGGGGATAGAGATCCTTTCCTCTGGGCAATATGGACCAGGTTACGCTCCTTGGGAAGGACGAGAGCTTAGCTGCATGGATGTAAGCCACGCTGTGCCATTTGCCTGTCGGGGCAGAGATCAGGCGCTAGCATGTTCTGTTTAATGATACAGAAATGGCTTTCTGTTTAATAATACAGAAATACAGATTAAATGCTTCTTGCATGAAATTGAAGAGTTGATTTGCTAGRTGTCCTTTCAAGTCTCGTGTTCCCCCTTGGGTTTCAGTCATTTGGAAGTTGCTCCTATGTGGAGTTGAGCAAGAATTATCACTGGGATCCCAGATGACGTGCCAGGGCACTTCCGTCACAGAAAACAATCTCCTTTCCCCTTTTTCAAAACACGAGCATTTCAAAAATTACTCCTCTAGGGTTTAGATTTTCACAGAATGCAATTGTAAAAAAAGCCTTGCACTGTGCAACAGGGGGAAAAAAAGGAAGGCAAAAATATTTAAGTGTGGCTTAGCAATATCCAGAGAATTAAAAAAAAAAGTCTTTGTGATGATGATAAAATGTTGGCAGCTTTTGATAGCTTGTAAGAACTTTTGGATAAATGC
Organism: Phoebastria nigripes; assembly: GCA_035582835.1. NCBI lineage: Eukaryota > Metazoa > Chordata > Aves > Procellariiformes > Diomedeidae > Phoebastria > Phoebastria nigripes. The sequence goes on from JAYKAV010003210.1 coordinate 2,732,707, forward strand.
TTCGTGATCTTTCTATTAAATCCCAGAGAGCCCCATGAATTCTTCTTGGAAGAGCATTTTATTTTTTTAAAAAGTATATACCAAAACAAACCTAAGATGAGTTGGGATGCTGCAGTTCCTTTCTGCTTGACAATCTCCAGACTCAACATTTTCTCTTTTCTTTTGCAGGCAGTGTATATGTTTTATGCTTTGGCGATTGTCTGCGATGATTTCTTTGTCCCTTCGTTGGAAAAGATTTGCGAAGTAAGTATTAGAAGATGTTACTTAAGCTTGTATGCTGCTTTAGCAGCAGTTCTCCTTCAGAGCCTCAGAACGTGATGATAGTGTATTTACTATTGTCTTAGAGCGTTCCCCATGCTTCTTGTTTAGTTGCTCAACGCTGCGTGTGTGCGTTGGCTCAGCTTTTTGTTCTCACTCGCAGGAGATGGGCTGGGAGTCTGCTGGTGGGTAAACTTGGCTGACGCTCCCTCTTAAAGCTAGCAGTCGCCTCTCAAATAACAATTCCTATATATGCATCATACCACTTCTTAAAAATGGAGGCAATTTATAACATAGTGAAAAACGCATTCTGTAGAGCAGTGATTCTCAAACTCAGCCTCACACTGCGGGCTCCCCGGCAGTGCTAGCTGTAGCACGGGTTTCCAGCTAATAAGCCCAGCAGAGCTTGTTAGCTTGTCCTGTGCTCTGCTGCTTGCCGCTGACGTGCTCCTGCTTCTCCGGCTGAGAAACCCTGCCCTTGAGGTAGAATCCAGCCGTCGCAGACTGCGAGAGGGTTGGGACGTTGTTCGTTGCCCATGTAGGGAACAGCGCTTTAGTTCAGTTATGGCTTCGGGCACGTCACTCGGTTCTCCTGGGACTTGGAAGATGATAACCTTTTATTTCTTGACTTTTGCATGGAAGTATCGATCCACAGGGTGTTTCTGAGTTTCATATACCGTTAACTTAAAACTTAGAAACCTCCCAAGCATCAGGCCGGGAAAGAAAAAATGCACAAGAGAGTTTAGATGCGTTGGTATCTAAAAACAAAACCAAAAATGCACCCGGGGAGGGAGAGATGCCAAGCTCTCAGCCAGCAGCCCGAGAGCTGGCTCCTGGCCCCGTGGGACCGGGGGGCCGTGCCTCCCTCCTGCTCCCGCTGCCCAGCTGGTGAGGACCTGCACGCCGCTGGTGCGTTCACGCCGGGGCTGACCAGCTCCCGGTGCAGCCACTGACAGGGAGCGCTGCCTAGCCAGAGTAGGACCRCCCTAAGCAGACCCACACCAGAGCTGGGTTTGGCTGCTTGGACTTTGGTTAGAAATGAAGTCTTGGTTTAGGTTCAGGACGCTGCAGATGTGCAGCGCGCTCGCTTCCCGGGGCCTTTTGGCTTTGCTTGTGTGGTGCCCAGCGCAAGAGTTCACAGGCTGACGGCTCTCCAGGTGCTCTGACCGTTCATGCTGTGATAGCTGCTGTTGCCTCGTGTTTGTGTGTCTTTGCAGTTGTCTCTTTGAAAACACTAGGCCCCACCCTTAGCTGATATAAATTGAAACGTCTGGTGATTTACCCCAGTAGAAATCATGGATCTCGTACCTTGCCTTCAAAGTCGTGAGTTTCATACCTTGTGTTGTGTTGCTGTAAGTTGTAAAGCAGCAGGGACAGCTAGGTCAGCTGTAAAGAAGCTCTTGAACACTTCCAGCAATTGCAAGGGACTCTGTCCCTCTTTTGCTAAGGTTGACATGCTGAAATTTTAGAAGACAGGGAATACGTTTTAGCCTAAATCAGCTCAGACAGCTACAGGGTGAACACAGACAATGTGCCTGAAGTGACTGCGAGCCCTCTCCAATGTCAATCTTGGGCAATGAAATCTTTGCACGTAGAAAATAGGGTTTGGTCTTGCCAGTTAGACGTCTCTGTCAGCTGGAGGAGACGCCTGCCAATCTGCCTGGCAATAAGTGTCGCTCATCAGGGCAYGGGCTGTGCCTGGCCCTGGGAGGAGGTGTGGGAGACAGCAGGAGAAATSATTTGTGCTGACAGCTCTGATGGAAGTTGTTTCTAAACTAACCTGATATTTGTAGTTCAGCACCCTGCCATACGAGCCTTTTTTGCATCATCGGAAAAAAAAGTCTCCAGGAGATCCCACTGTTTTGGTGCATAAGTATTCAGGTAACTGAAGGGTGACAACACAAGGCAGGAGCTTCTGTCCTGCAAAGTTGCTGCGCTCTCTAGGGCTGAATCTAGGGAAGGCCACTGCGAGGTTCACAGGGAGGGAACGGAGATGTTGATGTGGAAGTTGGGATGGGAGATGCTGGAGATGTAGACATGCTGAGTTATTTAACCTCCCCTCTCCCGAGCAAGGGAACCCTGCTGGGAAGCGTGGGTCTGGAAGGCCAGCTCAGGTCACTGTAGGTGAACGAAACCTGAGCTGAGTAAGCAGTGTCCAGGGCAGGCTTGGATTTTGGGGTGCCGCCGATATACCCAAGGGCAGGCCTGCCACCCAGAGGGACACAGGTGGAGCCGGGAGACAGAGGGGGATTATTATTTCTCTTGACTGAGCACTCATTAAATCCCATCTACGAGTGTATTTTGATTAGCAGCCTTGCTTACGGCACAGAGGTCTGATCTGGGTCTGTGGAGCGCTAGCTCCTGTTACAGCTCTGCCACGGACTCTCTGAGTGACCTCGGACAAGGTCCATCGCTTCTCCGCACCTCTATTTCCTGCACTGGTCAGTAGAAATGTTGGTCCTCGACTGTATTTACAAATCATGGTAGGAAACACCATGCACGCTGTTAACGGTTTCTAACTTCGCTGGTGGTAAACTTAGTTACCATAAACGAGAGGCTCACAGGCTGGAGAAGTCCCTCTCCTTTTACTGTCATTAGCTTTCTATAGGTGCAGGATCTGTGCATCTCTCCACCTGCCCCAGAAGGTTGGTTATAGAGGTACAAGTGTCAGAATTATGGTGCCATTTGTTCTTCTGACAAATTCTCAGATGTGTTTGGGTTTGTATGGACATCTGATGTCTCAAAAGCAAACACCCTCCCCCTGTGACTTTAACATAGTATTTACAAGCCCCTGGGTCCTAGAAGGCTACTTTCACTTGACCGGATCTTTACTTTTTGGTTATTTGTGGTCTTCTCAATGGTACGTAACAACTCCTCCTGTGCTTTAATGCCTCTGAACCATTGTGTTACCCAACACCACTAATAAAACAAGATGATAATAACAGGTTTTATTCAGTTGTGTGTGAAAGAGAAAACTTAGTGATAAAACACTAGATCTTGTGCTTATTTGCATTAAGAAGTTGCTGTCCAGAAGAAAGATACTGTGTCATTAGCGATTATCAAAATGGGTCATGTAAATGGATCAGAATTTTACTATTCTTATGAAAAGCTCCTACTTGATTCTCTCCCAATAAAGGTTTTTCTCACCCCATAGGTGACCTTTGGGGGCATTCAAGTCCTTTTATTTATGTATTTTATGCATAATTAAGCAGTTCTGTAGTTACATGATAGCAAAAGAAATATGCATTCCTGCTTCCTGATCCAACTACTTTTGTTTTTATCAGTCCAGAATGGCTCGTCTTCAAAACATCCAGCTTTTCGTGGTTTGTCCTTGATGTTAGCACTCAAGAATGTGTGGGAAAAGGCTCGGGTCACTTTGCAAAGGCTTCTGCAGCCTTTGGTAGTATCCACTCTTGCCTGTTTTTCTAGGAGAGGGAAGGTTTTATCGCTGCCCAATGACAGCAGATGCTACCGCTGTTGCTCACCCCAACCAATACTCTCCCCACATAAAGACCCTCTGAAATGAGTAGGCTGACTTGGAGAGCCAGGGCTGCTTTGTGAGGGAGGGACCGCCTGAGTCTTCCTCCATTACCTGATGAGATAAGACCTGTGACGTTTTCAAGGTTGTTCGCTTGTTTGTTAATGCACAAAAAATAATTGAGAGAGAGGGAGGGAGGGGGGAGAGAGCCCGTTGCAGGAACTCACGTCTAAGAGGTTGTACTGGGTATGACGGTACATGTAATGCGCTTAGCATGCAAACAACCATAAATGGTAATGAGTTGCTGCYGGCCTAAGGTCTACCGTCAGTAATCCGACTACCACCTACTGTCGTATCCAGCACAAAAGAATTCAAACCTCCTACCTGGAGGCTTTTTTGGTCTTGGAGATCAACCAATAGTTATTCTACAGTTGCTCACAGTTTAGATGCACTAATTCTAAAATAAATGCCCTTTTTCTGGCTTAGCTTCATCTAGTTTGGAAGGCGGTTGTTGAGTTAAACCAAGGCATTTGCTCTCCCAAACGTGTGTGTTGAGATGAGAATTTGTTCCAGAACGCTTGCTATGGTAGACATTCACATTCTGTCTTAGTTCAGATGTACTTACAATAAAGCCCTGATTTTCATTTGTTTTCTAAAACAGCTTGTACTTGCATTTGCCCAGCTACTCTCTGTTACTGGTGTTACAGAGTGTTTACATGACGCAGCTAAGGTCATACGTCAATTGCAAACATTTGTCTGCAAATACCAGAGAACACATTTTTGCCTCCTACATAATGTGCTGTATTTTCTGCTCTATTGTATTAACTTAATCATCATATGCATTGCAATAAATTATCCAGGAACTGTCCTCGAGGGAACCTACTATAGCTTTAAATTAAACCATCCCCACAGAAAGTCCAGCACAGCTGGTTTCCTTGGCTGATGGTCTTGTCTTTCAAAAGACACCATCGAGTTGCAGACTGACTATTGTAGGACGACTGTCTCTATATTTCCATAGAGAATCCTGCAGAAGAAGCTGGCCTCTGGGGATCTACTTCTGGTCCTATGAACTTCTTCTACAATAGTTTCAATCCTGTTTAAAATCATTTTCCATAAAGCTGTGTTTAATCAGGTTCCACAAGCTTTTATAGCGGTGCAGCGATGCCGTGGTCTCCTGCTTAAAAAGTATTCCCGGTGAGGGCACATCTTTTCCTTTTTCCTTGTCCCCGTAACATACGTACAAAATTTTTTGTTACGTGTGTGTGGTCAGTGGATAGCGTTAACCTTCTCTTACGGGCCTAAATATCCTTTGTGGGATCTTCAATCTAGAAAAGGTTGGTGGGAGCATTTCTGCAATCCTTGTCTCTGTGCAGATGTACTTTGGTAACAGTAAAGCTGCAGAGAAATGCTGCACCGCTGCAGAGGGACGAGGGGAGAGGAAGGCTTCCTCCGTCCTGCCAGGCTGGGTGTGCTGCTGCAAGCAGCYGGTTCTGCTAGGGAAACGTCCCCACCACCCTCAGCTGTTTTCCCCTTCTCGTACAATGGCAGCCGCTGACTCGCATGCGCGCGAGCAAGCCAGCTTTGTGTAGTAACAGCACAGCAGTTTATGACCGTATGGCGGGGGGGGGCTTTTTTTAGCTACTCATTAAACTGTAGAAGGTGCCAGCAAGGCATGTGGTCTTTAACAGCCTTGTTGCGTTTGCTGAACAGTGACTTGTGCAGATGGAGCAGTGGGAATGCAGAAAACATAAAGAAAGTAATTAACCAAGTAAATCTTTGGAAACAGCATATGCCGATGAAGTTTTCATAGAGTAGTGGGTCCTTTCCCTTCCAGAACCCCCCATTTTAGATAGTCCCTGCTCACTACGAGGGGAAGGCTGTAGGAGGTAAGTATCTTCGATGGTGATCCACGTGAAAGGGGGTGAGGAGAGGTTAAATGTCCAAGGCTGAAATGATACCAGGGTAGGCGGCTGGGGGTGAGCCAAGCCTGACCTCCAGCCCTGCCCTTTACAGGCCAAAGTAGATGAGATAAGGTGTGTATTTTTGGGGTCATGGAGGAGACAAAGAGCCGTGACTGGTGAAACTGCCTCGCCATTGTCCAGAGTACTRCTCTTTCTCTCCTCTGTAAAGGGTATCACAGTCACAAGCTGCCCTCTCTACAAGGAGATGCTAACTTAAGTAGCCAATGCCCATGATGACTTTTTCCCCTATAGTTAAACTTTATTAACATAAAACTTTATACGTATTGGCAGTTTCCCACTCTTGGCGGACAGTTTAACGTTTCTAGTTGAATTCCTTCAGCCTCTCAGTGTTGTAATCAATGACTCTGATGTGTTTTTCTGCAGCGCTTGCATCTTAGCGAAGATGTGGCTGGGGCAACTTTCATGGCAGCGGGAAGCTCTGCTCCTGAGTTGTTTACATCTGTCATAGGTAACTAACCTGCTGCTGCTTCTTGAAACCTCCGCATTTCCCTGGCTATTTTCCAGAGTTGAAATGGGGTTGCTAAGCGCCTGTAACATTCGTTATAATACCTGGCCCTTCCCTCCTGGGCACACACCGGACTAATTGTGGGGAATCCTCACTAGACGAAGCATCTCTGAAAAAGTGCCATTATCCCACAGCAGGGCTGCCTTGGAAGTGGTTTGATCTGACCCCGTCAAACCAGGGTCAGTAGGCAGTTCACCTTAACTGTCAGTTCATCTACCTTGCTGTAGCACAGCCAAACTGCACAGCGCTGAGCTCTGAGCTCTGCACGTGCAGCCTTCTCCCCTCCTATCTGCCCTCCTACGCTATCTGCCACACCGTCTCCAGGACGTAGCGTGAAAGGATGCACCTCCAGCCTCCTGGGTTGGTACCCAGATGAACTCTTTGTGTCCTCAGCTGCAGGTTCTCTGCCATCACCTCCACTCTGGTTAGTCTTCTAACACCGCTTCCCTCTGGGAAAGCCAGAGTGGGGAGGAGAAGAGGATTTGAAATGCTTTCTCACAGCAATAAGTTGGTCAGAGCATCACACTGCCAAAGCAACTCTCCACTTAGGGGAAGTGTGATCAAGGGATTCAGCAGTCCTTAAGTGTGTGAAACCCGGGAAACTTGTGTGGTCCTTCAACAGCCTTGAGCTAGGAGGGGACTGCAGTCAGCTGTTATAAAACGATGCTGTATGTATGCTACCTGGCGCGAGGGGAGAGTGTTCTTGCAGTTTTACTCATCCACATCTCTATTGGTAGGTGATCATCAGAGCAGCGGTTGGGAGGTTAAGGTGGGCTCTCCATCACCGAGGAGAATTACTCTCAGCTTAGATACTTTCTCTAGAAGTTACTTCTATTTCAGTCACAGCTATCGGATGCAGAGCACAAATTAATTCACGCAAAGCTGCATACTCTGCAGAGGGGTCCGATTACACAAGCAAAGCCTCAAAATGTAGGAGCTTAAATTGGACCGAGTTGGGGTTGTATTCCAGTTAAGGATAGTGCAGTAGCAGGGTGAAAATAAAACTAGATTGCTTCAGGCAGCTTCGAGAAGCCCTAACGGTCAGATCATTGTCTTGCTGTGGTGTAATCCACCAGATACTGAGTGTCACTTGGCAGGTGACTGCTTCTGTGTAACATGTTTCTGAGAAAAGGATAAAGTGGAAAAAAAAAAAAAACCAAAACCTAAACTATGCTGGCCGGATAAATACTGTTGGAACCTTAAAAGCAAGTGGTGAATTTAAACAGACTGACAGCTAGCAGGCGATGGAGTGTTATTTTTAGGCTAACTTCCTAAGGAAAGAATTTTGCGCAGTACCATGATGCATGTGTCTGTCAGTTCATCTCCCTCACCATTAACCTCATTGGCCAATTTTAACCAAATTTGACAGAAGAGCTCTGAAAGGAGCTTGTAACGTAGCCCCGTAACTCATCCTGAGAGGTATCATTCAGCTTGCAGGTAGCTAGGGGCCAGGCAGCTCTGAATCAGCTCCAGCTGCTGATTCAAGTAGAATCTTGTTGAAGACAAGTAGGGATGGGGATATGTTGAAGCCGGTTGGGATGGGGATATGGGGAACAGCAGAGTACTGGTGAGGGGATGTCTTATGGGAGATAGTTTCCTGCAGATTTGTGTCCGACCAGCTGCTCCCACGGAGCTTACGGTCTTTTATGATGTGTATTGCCATAACGTTGGATCGGAAGAGCAGGAGGTTGGTGACTTAGACACGTCTAAGGTATTTGGTTTTCATTAGGCAATCTATCCAAGTCCCCTCAGAAAGCAAGTTCTGCCACCTTTATTCACCCTAGTACCTTTCTCTGAAAGTTGCCCTATTAAATATGAGAAAAAGTGGCAGAACTGGTACATGTCTTTAGATTCATTAATGGGGTGTGAGGTCTGCAATTTTTTGTGGAAAAATTCTGGTCTTTCCAATTTACACAGCTTGCCTTGAACTTGTTTTTCAGGTGTTTTTATCACAAAAGGAGACGTAGGCGTTGGAACCATCGTAGGCTCGGCTGTATTTAACATCCTCTGTATTATTGGCGTGTGTGGGCTTTTTGCAGGACAGGTAAGAGCATTTAATGATTCCTAACAGTTCTTGCTTCATCCTGTGCCTTGGCTGTACTGTGAAATCAGCTGCCAGGTTCACAACCTTGCCACAAATTTCTCTGGCTTTGTTCTTTTTAATAGGGCCCTACGCTATCCCTCTTGCATTTTTTGAAATGAAAAGCAGAACAGCAAATGTCAACTCAGGCGTTTTTAAGCTGCCCAAGATACGTGGGTGGTCAAAGGAATAAAAGTTGATTATTTCTTGGTAGCTATTGAAAAATGCATTGTGACGTTTGTATCTGGTTCTTTCAAACTAAAGGAGCCAGGAAATGTCTGTGCCTCTGGCTGGTAAAAATGCACTTTGGTGAGCCATGTAAAATGCCTCTGAAAGAATGATGACACTTCTGGAGCATCGCAAAAGATGCTGCCTTTGTGCAAGATAGTTTCAGATACGTGTGCTGAGCTGGCACAACGTTGTTGGTGACTGGCATGAGTTACGAAATTGTATGAGAACGATACAATCTTTGCTTGTAGTTTATCGCATTATTTATATCCAGAATCACAGAATGGTTTATGTGGGAAGGGACCTCTGGAGGTCTCTGATCCAAAGCCCTCACCACCCTGACCCCCCCAACTCAAAGCAGGGCTAATTTCAAAGTTGGATCAGGTTGCTCAGGGCCTTGTCTGGTCAGGTTTTGAATACTTCCGCAGATGCTCCGACTTTTTTCCTTACTAGCAGTAAGGCTATTCATTCCTAGTATAACTTCTGACTGTTTTCCAGCGTGTCAAACTACTTATGACAACACAAGCTATTCATCTGAAATTGAAGTAATTAAGTTGTGAGATCTGAGCTGCTGTCTGAATTGCAGACATGATTGACTGTATAATTAAATATCTGAATCTGCATTCACCTTAGCACTTGCCAACCTGCCCAGTATTTTTACAATCTCATAAAATGTTCTTTGAAATGTTACTGTGCAGACTTATTTGTAAAGAGGAGAAGCAGGATAACATTATCAATACAGGGCAATAGGATGACTAGTTCCGGAAGAAGAACTTAAGAGAAGGGGCCCGTATAACTTGGTCAGTATGAGAAAGCGTGCAGAGAGATTGGCCTTTCCTGGAAAAGTTTGTAATCCAATTTTATTTGCATTAGCAATTAACTTTTTCAGGATGAAGGTGAACATTGTCACTGTGGGGAGGCTTTAGGAAAAGGTACTTTTTAGCCACCTAAGCTCCCTTGATTTGCTTGGGAACATGCAGCTGGAAGCTACACATGCTCAATATCTTAGTGGTTCTACTGTAACTCTGCGAAAGCCCAATTGATTCAGGCCAATTTTTAATGACCAAAGCTTTCCCAGAGCATGAAGCTGTGTTCCCCAGAGGTGTTCTCCTGTAATCAGTAGGACTTCTTGCTCAGGTTGCTTTTTTCAGGCAAATGAAGACGTTTAACTGTTTAGCACGATGGCAGAGGAGCTAATTCTTCTGACTTTTACTCTCCACGGTATTGATTGCATGCCTCAAACCTGCTAAAAAACCAGCTACAAATCACAGCTTTCAGGGGAAAAGGTTTGCTAGAGTTTGGGGGTTGACAGAGAATGTCGGTCTTCTCGAGAGACCATTTACAGGTGGGAGATGTTTGTTTCTGCAGGATACAACACAGCCAAAATGCTCTCCTAAAAGCCTTCAGCCTTCCAGCTTTCAGCAGTTCARAGGCGGGGATTGGCTGCTGTAAGTCATCCTAAGTGTGGTCTGCAGGTCTTTCAAGCAGAGAATTGAGATTTGGACTGATTTGTCCCAACTTTGTTTTCCCTGACTCTGCTAGTGATTTGCGTGTGGTTTCGTCAAGTCACTTAACCTCTGTTTGCTGCAGTTTAACCCACAGAGGGTGGGTGAGAACTGGAACGATTGACGTCGCTGCGTGGAATCATGATTTAAACGAACAAGTAGGAAACCTCAGTGTAAATAAGTGCAATATTCTAGATAAAACTCTGTTTTGGTTTGTGCTTTCCATTTTTTCCCACTCCTAACCCTTCACCAAAAAGTCATTCACTTTTACTGGTGTGATTTATCTTTTGTTTTGTGTTAGTGTTAATAGGAATTTGGTTTTATTATCAGTAATGTCTCTGTAGATGCACTAACATAGGTGCTGATTTTGATTGGCGGTTGGATTTCAATTCTGCTGGGGGCCTGGATCTCAGTTTTGAGTTGCCTYGTAATAGGCCAGGTGAGCCTGGAGGCAGGCTGTTGGTCTAAGCTGCTTGCTGTGCTCGAGCRCAGTTAGAGCAGGACTTTCTCTTTTGAGCTCAGACCTGCCGAGTCAGCAGCTGGAGTCCTCTGATTTTCAGATGAGACTAGTGACTCAATGGGCAGGGATTTACCAGCCAAACTTTGCTGTCTTGTGAACCTCCCCCGAGGCTGCTCAGGACACAGACCTGTTTTCTGGGACTCCTGCCCTGGAAAGCGATGTTCAGGCATCTCGGTTCAAGGCTGGAAGGCTTTCGGGTTTGTCAGATGGGAGGAGGGAAGCAGAGAATTAAGCCCGCGCCTGTGGCAGTTTCAGCCCAATGATGCTCATGGGACCTTTGTGTTCATCAAAACCCATCACTAAATGCTCTGCTGTCGGGAGGTGGCTGCTGCAAGTTGCCAGGGTGGACAAGAAGGGTTGACGCTCTGTTCCCCCTTTGTTTTACATGTGGGATGCCTCTGGCAGGGGAGGGACAATTTCAAGGAGATCACACTGCTGATTTCTGCAAGGGGAATTGCAGGAGGGGGTGGAGGTCATCGCACTCTTGCTTTCCTGTAACACCTGCCAGCAGTAGCAGTGGTGTTCCAGCAGGAGCTTTTACGTATTGGTGAGGGCAATTTGCAGCTACGGTTGTGGTAGCATGTTGGGATCCCGCTAGCTGGTCAGTACCCGACAGCACAAGCTGCTGTTCGGATGCTGGGTTGCTCGGAGATACCAGCAGTCCAGGAGGTGGATGGAGAGCAGCATGGGCAGCAGCGCTCAGTAAGCCGTAACTCTGTGGCAGGGGTGCTTCATCCCCTCCTGGGGTGCTTGGCTCAGAGCTGGGGGAGGAGATGTCTCTGTGCTGGAGATTTTGGGGCAGCTGCCTGGTGGCAGAGTGCTTGGGAGTGCTGTATTGCCTGCGGGTTGGGAAACCCAGAACTAAAACCTGCAGGGGACTTCTGCAGCATTTCCATAAGCACTCTTTATTTTTGCAGAACTGTTTGGTATCATGAGAAAGCCTTTTTGTTTGTTTGTTTGTTTTTGACRGGTAAAAGGTTGAATTAAAAAATACTGACCAGCTCTCTCCAGGATATGTTTTCTTTTTAAATTAGGTTGTAGTATGTATGTGCTATGTTGGATGTATTATTCTTTGGCTTAAGAAAATACTGGGTTTGGCTACATGCACCTTGTTTGAAAAAAGAAACAAACCCACAGCCCCAAAAAGCTGGTATGCTTTTACTTGTACACCAACTCTGATTATTTTTCTAAGCCTTTAATGGCTGGTAAGTGCACACTTCTCAGAATAAATCAGAACAGACATCCCACTGCTGAACTGGAGAAGGAAAGTATGATGCCCATACTTCTATATGGCACTACACACCTAAAAACTGCGTTAAAGGAGCATTGTTAAGGTTGAAAGTCAAACACTGAAAAGTTCGAAAATAGCAGCGTTAAGGTTCCTTGTGCAACCTTAATTTGCCCCCCCCCGGTGTGTATGCATTATTATACAGTCTTTAATTACAGGATCCCATGCTGGTGTCTCCACAGGGTCCCTGCCTCCGTCAGTGCACAGAATGGACTTTGCTCACTTAATGAGCAGCTATTCATTATTTTGTTTTCTCTTCATTGTTCAGTGTGTGCCCTTCTGCCTTATTTACCAGGCTCTATTCAAGCCCTGTTCCAGAGGCAGAATTATTAATTTCCTCTTGAACTTCTGCCGATCTCATCGCTATTGTATCTGAGCAGTTGATGAACAATTAATTAATTTTCCCCAAACCTCTGTGAGATGAAGGGATGTTTTAAAGATGGGGAAACAAAGCACAGAGAGATTAAATACAAAAGAATAACTTGTCATTTTAGGGGCCAATTAGAGCTGGCACAGGCCCGTTTTTTCCCCTGAATGTATAGCATCCTGTGGCATGTTCTTTGTTCAGAGGGCAGCTCCCTCTGGCTCCAGATGCTGCTCCTGCTGCTCCACCTCAGCATTGCACAAGGGTTTCCTTGCTGGGCTGACCTTGGTTTAAGTGGCCACCTCAATGTCCCTACAGCCCAGCTCTTCTTGGGAGCATTCAGCTGCTTTAGCCATATGAGCCCCTTTTCTGCTCCTAGGTCCCAGCTCATGTTCCACCTTCTGCAAGGGGACACACAAAACACCTCTGTCATCATGAGCCCTGGCTTCATCCCTAGGACCTTTCTTGACCTGAATTAAGCAAGTGGCTTAACTACCTCATCTCCTAACATTTAGTGCTTGCTTTTGCTAGCGTGATGATGTTCCTTCTAAGCACCCAGATGCTCCAGGTTTCTTTCCATTCGATCTGTCTCCCAGCCCCACCCCCTCCCCATTTCCTGAGGCTTGAGAGAAAAGCTTTCTCCAGACGGATTTTCCCCCCAGATCACAGATCCGCCCCATAGCTGTCTCTCAAGCGTCCAGCTTTCCCCCAGTCCCATAGTGGTCTAGATCCCTTCTCCTCTCCCCACTCCTCTGCTCTGTGGCTCCTTGACCTGACTCCTCCTGGCTAACTTTATCCATGCCAGGGAGACACCTTTGGAGGTACAGGAGCCTGCTCTAGAGCCAGGGCAATCACGTTTTCYGCTGTTTCCATCTCCTCCACCAGCTGCAGACTTGGTGTACCCCACGGGCAGTTTGTGCTGGAGCACTTGTGACGCATCTGCCCTTACTCTGCCCATGGCTAGAGGACCCCACCACCCCTGCTTTGTAATCCCAGCAGAGACGCAGCCACCGCAAGAGGCTTCCTTCTGGACGCATCTCTAAAGTCATTAAAAGGCCTATAACAAGGCTCCCTTACCCAGCATGGCAAGTCTAACACGGGAAGCCCCCTGTGCCCGCGCACTCTCCTTGCTCCAAACGCCCAGCAGGTCTCAGGCTACGCCGCTCGATTCGACACATTCCTACGGTGCTTGTCACCTCCGCCTTCGGAGTAGGAGGCTTCCCCATCCACGCTCAGAGCGTGCTGGAAATCGGTGTTAGGAGCCATGGAGATCTTGGCCACTCTGCCTGCAGGCACCCGCTCAGGTTTCGCTGGTCGGCAGCTGAGCCCTACCCGTCTCTTGCCCTGGCTCACATGGGGAGCTGGTGCTGTGTGAAGGGGAAAAGTGCGTAATGCTTAGCAGTCGGTCTGAAATAGCTTGGGAGCAGGCTGCCAGAAGCCCTCAAGCAAGGCAGTAATTAGAAACGCTTCCACTTCGTTTCTTTATTTATGTATTTAATTTTGAAATTTTAAGGAATTTATCACCTTGGTAGCTAGAGCCCCAGCGCTGCAAGCAATTGCAGCCAAACTCATTTCTGCAGACTGAGCTGCTTGCAGGATGGTATCTAAAAGCCACACAACTTGTTTATACCATCTGCTGTTACGCCTCACATTAGGATTTCCAAATAACTGTGGTAGTGTTGTAATGATCCTGAAGAGCTGCTCTCATGCTAAAAACCAGCCGATGTAGATGAAAATCAGCTTTAATGTATCATTGTGCTCCTTTTTTCTTTGTGGCCCAGGCAGAAAGGACAAAGTTGGGCTGGAAAATGAATTAGTTTGAATAATTTCAACAGACTGGGGAGATTAACCATGTGGCTGTCGTGCGCCAGCCCAGAGCTGAAGTTGTGTGTGTTACAAACTCTATGGAAGGATTAACAAATGCAAGCAAGCAAAATTGCTTTAAACAACAATAAAGACATTTCTGTTAGTGTTAAGTATTATAAACCCCTTGTCTCCCTTGTTTGTTTTTAAACAGTGCTGAAAATTTGAAAAAGTTTCAAATCCAAAGTCAGAGACACCTCTACCCATCAGACCCATAAGAGTTGGTGGGCTTCCTACTAATTTCAAAACCAAGGTGTTTCTAATTATATAAAAAATATTTGTGCCATGGTTTGTTACTGAAAAGTAGAAACGTATGTTTCAGTAGCCTGAAAGTGACTTGATTTTCTCTTCCAATTAGTGTTGATGACACTTTGCGGATCACCAGTGAGATTCTGGACTGGAGAGATTTTTTTTTATTTGTTTCTGTCTCTTCTCACTGATATGAGCAATGAAATCTCCTGAGGTCTTTATTGTTGGCACAGGAGGACCAGTCTTCAAMAAGTGACAATCGATGCAGGCTGCCGGCGTTTTTGATGGCCAAACCAAAACCKCCTGCAAAGGCTGGATTTTCTAAACTAGTATCCACACTCTGAAGTTCAGATCTCTCTTTAAAATATCTTAAACTGGGCCTCTGGAAGCTGATGAACTCAACCTCTGATGCATTTTGAAATCTCTGACCAAGGCATCTTTAGAGAGAGAGATAGTTTACCCTTGTGGATGGCTGAGTGCAGCCCACTCGGCTGTGGCAGCGAGCCTTAGAAGCTTTTCCTTCTTTCTTCTTGCATCCTGTTGCAACGTTCTGCTGATGTCTTACATGCATGCACACACTGAGGAAGATTTGCATTATTTCATCTAGGCAGTAGGTGCAATTTTTAAACCGTAGATGGTTTTAGTATATGGAAATCTATTAAGAACTGTCCACATTCCCCGAATGCTGATGTCGTGCAAGTTGGATGTGTCTGTAGCTGTTTCCTCAGTTGTCTGTACGCCTGTGACACTAATGCATAGTCTTTCAATTGTACAGCTAAGGCGCATTTCCCAAACACTGTTTATTCAGCTGCCGTGTCTGTTTTGCTTTCTACTGGCAAAGAGAAGGTATGAGAAAGTAAGAGAATGCTGCAAGAGATGAAATGGTAGCAGATGCAGCCCTTCAAACATTAGTTCAGCAACATTTCACAGGGATGCATGCTAGATAGCAGGGAAGAGATACAGGCACGGAGTCTGCCGACTGCGATGTGATGGATTGTATTAGGCTTTTTCCATGATTGCAAACCAGCTGTGTATGGGGAGGTTGACCTTAGCCCAGGGTCCCCTCCAAGCCCCAGTCTCTCTGTCCTGTCTTCTCTCACTCTCATGTTTGTGCTTCACAAATTCTCCCCTCCTTCCACTGCTCTCTCATCATCCTTGGCGGCAGGGATGTGGGATTCTCGGAAGCAGTCAACGCTTGCTTAATTCAGCTCTCATTCAAGCCAGCACAAGCAGAGTTTGTTCAGTTTTGAAAATTCCCCCGTCCAGATTCTTCTCCTTTTTGCAGCTCTGCTGCTCTGTCCTGCACGTCATCTAGTCCTCCTCTGTCCTCATCCAGCACTAAACTACAGCCTTTTGCAGTGTTGCAGAAGGGGGTGAAGGATGAGAAGAGGTTAGTGAACAGTGCTTAAGAGAAAGCAGTATAACCATGAGCTGCAAGTCACTCGGCATTAAACAGTAATTTTTAATCTGCATAGCTTGATCTGTTAATTACGATATAACTGT
Source organism: Phoebastria nigripes (assembly GCA_035582835.1). Lineage (NCBI taxonomy): Eukaryota > Metazoa > Chordata > Aves > Procellariiformes > Diomedeidae > Phoebastria > Phoebastria nigripes. The sequence continues at coordinate 2,748,530 of JAYKAV010003210.1, forward strand.
TGTGTTTTCCAATTGAGTTCTAGTTTCTCCATTTCACCTTTCCCCAGAACAAGACAGGCTGCTCTGGGTGGAGCAGGGGACCATGAATGCTGGGTTGGGCCAGAGTCGTTCTTGGTTTTTTAGAGGCTCTTCCAGTTATTTCTTCTGTCAAGGGGTCTAGTTGGTGGCCAGGTGTCATTCCTCAATATACCGGAGTAAAAAAGGACTACCTTGACCATCTGACCTGCCTCCTGCTCCAGTGGTATTCTTTTACCTGAGGAAATAAACTAAATTCAGAAGGCTCTTCTCTGTCCAAGTCACGGTAAACCCTTGTGTAAGCTGGGGATGCCTCTCAGAATCATCAGCTGACGTGTGCTCAGTTTTATCTCGGTGTGAAAACATACCTAAGAAATAGGTGTTACAAATAGTGAAGAGCTGAGATGAAGAAACTGAACAGAGATTTAATAACCAGGTAGGACATTGTTTATTGAAGAGGCTGGGACTTTTGTAATCTATTTTTAACCTAGTTCTGTCAGTTAGCTTGCATGCCTCTTAATCTTTTAAGCTTTAATTTCACTGACAACAAGTAATTCAGACTGGAGTCATTACTGACCTTTGACTTTATGATTGCGTTCATGAGCTCCCCCCCCCCCCCCTTCTCCTGGATTGTGGAGGAGTTTTGGGAGGGGAGAGTTGGAATGTTGTTTTTTTTCTTCATTGGTTTGCAACCATCAGTGGAAAACATGTAAAATTGTGGAGAAGTAGTTTAAGGAGAGCTTAGTGCCAACTGTTGGGACTGTACGCTGCTCTTGTAGTCCGGGGCACAATGTTTTTTTGTGCCAGCAACATTTTCTAGTGACTGTGGGCCTGCTCTTTCACTGATAGCAGTGTGTTGCAGACTTGAAGGCAAGAAAGGGACAGCGTAATAAGCCAGACAAGGATCCAGCACTGAGACTTCCACTGAAGACAGAATCTTTGTCCCAGAAGTCAAGGCTGCGGTCCTGATGGGAAGATAGAGCTGCTGGCATGGCCATGTGTACGTGAAACCCCAAGTATCAGAATAGCAGAGGGAGGATGCTGGCGGTGTCGTTCCCACTGTCGTACAGAAAGTCAGGCAATCAGTAAGCAGCTTAGGCTGCAGACGGCAGAAAGATGTTGATGGAGTTTCAGGACAGAGAGCATCAGTTAGTATAGAGATGCTGCCCAAGGGTCCTCAAAGTTGAGAGGCTGCAGCCTTTCTGTATGACCTAGCGAAGTCCTTGCGCATCCCCAGAATGAAGAGGGTGCTCCCTGCCGCTGGGTCAGCAGCAGAAGTTGCCTGCTGCCTCGGCTCCCTTCTCTGCTGCTGTCTGGGCAGGCAGCTGAACGGGCTTCTCTGCCTCTCGCATCCTTCTTTGTGTTTTATCGGAGCGACCAAGGAGGATGTTCACCCACTGTAAAAGCAGCAGAGTGTTCCTTTTCCCTGGGGTTTTCCTGCTGGGATGTTTGGCACTGGCAGACAGCAGCACGATATCTGAGTGATAAAGCAAATCAGATTCCTTTCCAGCTCCCCCTTTAACACAAGTGGTGTTATCTTGGGAATCGGGGACTTGTAGATTTATAGCAAATTTGTGACTGTTGTGCAAGCAAACRTGGTTTGTGTTAACTACGCAGTCTGTTTGTTAACCAGAAAACACTGAAGGTGACTTTGTCCTGTTCTCTGTGAGTCTCATGCCTTGTCTCCATGATGCTGCTGTATAGCATCAACCTGTGCGTGGTGAATAAGCTCAGTCAGAGGTACCTGTTACGCCGTAACCCTTTTGGTCTCCTTTTGGAGAGGTCTGACGAGCTCTACTAGCATTTTGTCATTCCCGAAGTAACTTTATTTCCCAGAACTAGGCCAGCAGCATGCATGAAATCAGTATTCCCACACTGGGCGCTAGTTTAGCAAAGTGGCTAATAAATGCTTAGCTTGAAGCAGGGCTGCTTGCATCATTTCTGTCCGGTGAGGCACGCAAGCCTAGACTTCGTGGTGTCAGGGGCCTGGCATCTGCATCTAAGTCGAACCAGAAACCGCACAGTGAGGTCAGTGAGATTGGACTTACTGATGATCTTTTTTTTTTTCCCCTCATAAGGTCCTTGTTGCTGTTGTGATAGTACCTAGCAGTCTCAGTCGTGGATTAAAACTCCACGGTACTGTGCGTTACACAAATACAGAGCCAGAACATAGCTCTTGAGCCTGAAAGCTGGTGATCAGAGTGTATGACGGGAGACAACAGGAGGGACCGAGCGGGCAGACGGGAAGGCACAAGGAAACCGTGACGGAGCAGCAATGTGGACGCAGCAAGCGAGCTGCTTAACACGTAATGAGTGATTCATGGGCTGTGTGGGCACAGGAAGGGTTTGGCATTGCTGAGGTGTTTATAGGAAGCTCCTCTCAGGCCCAGGGACAGCACGACGGTACTGATAGAAGACCGTCTTTTGCTTCAGGAAGATGTGATGGGGACTGGTGTAATGGGCAGATCAGGTGCCAGCATTGCTGTCTGGATGGTGATTGATCCAGGACTGGTCTGGCATCATAGAAGTTGCTGTGATTTTTTTTATATTAGCGTTTCAAATCCTTCTTCACAGAGTTACATTCAATAGTAGGATACAAATAGGGGAGGCAATCAGAAGAGTTGAAAATGGATTCCTATCAGCATCAAAACAAGTCTAGTTCCTAATCGCCGCTAAACACCGTCACCGTTTGAGGTCAAGTTTTCTCTGTCAAAATTCACATACAGATCAATACTGTGGACTTACCATTGGTAGGATTTTTTCTTATATCATTTGTAGTGTAAAAGCAAGAGAAATCACAAAATCTGTTTTTATGTCTGACAAGGACTGGCCAGTCTGAGGAGACTGGGAAATGTTTACCCTGTGCACACCTTTCTGTATCATGTCTACAGCTGTCCTTGAATTCTGCGAATCCTGCACAGAATTGCTTGTGGTCCAGGAGACGTCTGCAAATGCAGGTCTTCGGGGTCCTGCTGCCTTGGCTCTGCAGGAATCTGAGCTAAAAAGACACGCTGATCTGAATAACTCATGGACAATTATGAGTACCAGTTGAGCAGGGAAATATTTTTGGCTTTGTCCTGAGGTTTGGAGAGTGTCCACTGTTTCCATTCTGAGAATGTCACAGAGAAGGATTGCTGCCGCAGTAATGAAAATATCAAGAGCTGCTTAAAAAAGCAAATATTCTTGGGGAAATAATGAGAATAAATTGAGTTGGTCCGCAATGTACGAACCGGGAGCCGGAGTGACGGTTGAACTCTGCAGAGAATGGCTAACCAGTGGTAAAATTAGGGGGCTGGTAATTGGAAGGAAGCTTTCCTCCCAGTGAGTCCATTAGATCAGAGCTGCTCGGCAATTACTGGCTTAGAGAGACATGTATTTTAAGGCCTGGAGTTTTTTGGGGCTGACCCGTGCTCCTACTTTATGTTTCACTTAAGTTGAGTTGGGAGGGGTGTTTAGTATTGGTCAAAGTCCCGAGCAAGCCCAAATGCTACCTTGCGGGACTCTGGTGTCTTTGCCAGGAGGTGCTCAGTAAAGATTATGGTCAGGGGACTGAGCTGGATACTTGTAGTGTCCTGAGATGTTGGGACAGCCGTGACCCCAGCATGTCAACAGCAGGGAGACATCACCGTGGGGTATAGAAGGGAGCGTCTCCGGTCTGCTCCCTAGCATTCGGTCCAGGACATCCTACTGTGCTGTTGGTCGCAGCACAGGAGCCTTCGGCTGATGTCAACTGCCTGCTGGCTTTCTAGGAAGGCTGCACAGGCAGCAGTGGCTTTCCATGCAGGAATCTGTCTAAAATTTCAGCTGTGGCAGAGCAGTTCAGCATGCCAGGAGGGGACATGGGATCAGGGACTCCTGCTGTGCTGTCTCATGAGATAGTCCCTCGCGCGTTTGCCTGGCGGTTTGGCAGCCAGCCTCACCTATCCTTCACCTGCACAATGGGGCTGTCCCAGCCAGCGTGGAGAGCTTTCCCTTTGCTGCGGTTTCTCATGGCTCTGCAGCTCTCTGACCCCAGCTCCTTGCAAAACATCCAGAGGCGTCTGGACCTTGCTCTCACTGATGTTTCTGTTCCTTCCAGGGACCATAAAGCGGGAGTAAGCATGATTGACTTACAGGTTCGTGTCTGAGTCTGGCAGATGATCACTGGAGGAGCAGCAAGGGGGAAAAGTATACCCTGTGATCTCTCCTGTATTTGATTTGCAGCTAATGATTATTAGCTTCTGATTGACTGATTTGCTCATTGCAGGTAGGATGTAATAGTGCCTAAAACAAGGGAAGTTTTGTGAAAATGAACTTGCAGGTCCTGATGGTCAGGCAGTTCCTCTCTTTGTAAACACTGCTGGAAGATGGCAGTAATTATCTTAAGAAAGTGCTTCCTGCCTTACATCTTCATTACAATTGCTATAGGACTGATACACGTTAACAGCGAGAGAGAGAGGAAGTGTGTGCAGAATATTAAACATGCAGTTGCTATTTCCCACCTTCTGTTTGGTCGTGACCTTTTCAAACAGCACAAAGCCTGCAGCCTCTGAATCACAGACATCACCTCTAGTGCTCCCTTTGCTGTTTTTCCTGGCGGACGAACGCTGCCAGGTGCTGCGGGCTGCCTTGCGACAGGGAGTACCTGCCTCCAACCTGCCTGCATCCCCGAGGGGCTGCCTCTGGAGCCGGCTGGAGCCGGCAGAAACACTGCTGTCCCTTCTGGCAGGATTTGTCATCTTCGGTGACAGGAAGGATTGTGAGCCTGGTTCCTGGGACATTTTACTAAGCAGGTGAAGGAGATACGGTTGAGATGAAATGACCTCAGAGAAGGTGTGAAATGCATTGGAAGAGTATCCCCAAAAGGCCAGTAGTGTGGAAGGATGTGGCCAGAAGTCACGTGGCAGACTTCAGACGTGGATGAAGGCTGCAGCCAGGAAGATGCAATCGAGACGCCAAGAAAAATGTCCCACTGGTGAGGGCTGGAAGCCTCCCATGTTTGAGGACCGATGGGGAGCCTCTGAGATCCTGCTTGGCTGATTCTGTGTCTGAATTACGGAGTGGGTCAAAGTGCCACCAGGAACTCACCACCCTCTAAACTGTACCAAGTCCTGGATATGGGATTTCCAGCCCATGCCTCTTAGCTCAGGCACAACCCCATGTTTTGCTGTCGGAATGATGCTGGTGAAAATGAGACCTCCAAGTACTTCTGGGCAGGCTAATGAATGGTTTGCAGCAGCAAAAAAGCAGGTGGATGCTGGTAAGCTGATTAACACTAGGGCAAAAAAAGAGCTAAACAGAGAGAAAATCTGTCAAAACAGAGTTGCATGTGAACAAGGTGGATACGAGTGAGAAATTAACGTGGTGCAACAGCTCAGTAAGTGTGTATCTGTGATACTTGTGGGTCCCCCATTTCTGAAGGATTTCAGCCCCATGCAGTCCCACATGCATTTATTCTCCAGTGATGCTGGGTAAAAAAATTCTTTTATCTCCTGTACAAGGAAGGGAGAGTGCATAATTAGCTCACCCGAGCTTAGGCCACAGGGCTGGGGGCAGAATAAGGGCTGCATTGCTTCAGTCCCAGGTGAACACCTCACCCTCCAGGCTAGCTCTCTTCTTTAGTATAACACATGTGGATATGTCTCCCAGGAAACGTGCTGAGGCTCTGCAGTGGCTTCTTGCTGAAAGTCATAGGTGGCTCTACAGCCTAATTTAATAGAGAGATGAATACAAATAAGGCAGTGTCACTCTCTCACATTAATATATGATGCTGCATTGATATCATGACCAGTGAGGATGAACAGGCAGGTGGCAGGATCCTTGTAATTACCTGAGCTGAGCAAGGAGTTCTTAAAATAATAAACAGCAAAGTTAAAAGGCAGAGCCTGTGCCTTGTCAAGGGAAATTGAGAAGCCCTGAGAGATCAGTCCCTGTCAGGGCCGTCCCGGAGAGTGAGGCCCTTGACAGATTCACCAAAGGCAGTCAGGGATTTTCGGCTTCTCAGAAGTCAGGATTTCCCAGGCTGCTGACAAGACAGGCAGAAAGAATTTGGCTTTTCTTGCTTTTCCATACAGATTGACAGATGCCGGAGCAGCACAAAATCTGAGGGGTCTTTTTAACTTCTCTGGTTTGAGCTGCTGTCTTATGAGTGGTGTTTCAGCTCGGTGCATTGGTCATGGGACAGGAGAGGGTCCCTCAAGGTGTGCACTGTCCAGAGCAGTCTGCTGTGGCTGCCAGCCCAGTGATTCATCTGGCTCGCAGCCCGCTCGCAAGTTGTCCCTGGAAGCGTGAGCTGACCCCGAGGTCAACCACCAACTCTGGTCCTGGACCAGTTTCCAAAGGCTCCGAGACTTGCCTGCCATCACCCGACACGGGGAGCAACTCATCAACTGCACGTATATCCACACGCAGACGCACGCAGGGCCTAAGGGGTGGGACCAGGAGTGAGCCATGGCGTATCATGGTCCTCTGCTTGCACTGGAGGAGGCTTGGTGGCTTACCTGGTGAGGGAGGTTGGGCGCTGTCGGTGTTCACCCCCTGTGAGGTGTACGTGCCCAGGAAGATGCCAGAGCTCTGTTGCAGGAGAGCTCTGTCTGTGTGAGAGAGACACCATCGCTGTGGTGGACAGCAGCCCTGGCTAGTTGGTGCCGGTCTTTGTAATGATGCAGGGGCTTCAAGGAACTGCCCCAGAGGTTTGTTCATATTCCAAAAAAGCTCCGTGATTTTTAAGTGCCACCATTTGTAGGAACTGTAAGCATCCCTTTATTTCTGTCTCGTTCACATACGTATCTCCTTAACTGCTATGACTTTTCAGATTTGAATGAACCTTAGACTGTATTTAACCAAATAAAAGGCAGCGGAACCTATTAAATTATACCTGAGCATGGTGAAGTAGATCTTTTTCTTATTTCTGCCCAGCACTGACACAGATGGCAAACTGCTCATAACTTTAATTTTGCAAATGAAGCACAGTTCTATCTTTAACATAAATGTCTGGCATACAAGGATCCGTCCTTGTAGGCAGGTTTTGCTGTGTCCAATCAAGTCATTTCTCTCTCTCCCAGGTACCTGGTGGAGAAAGCGTCTCAGTCGTTTCATGGAAGATATTTTAATTTTCTGCTTGGCTTGGCTGAGCAGCTGTGACTTCAGGATGATTGGTTGGATTTGCATAAGGTCATTAAGATCCAATAATGATGTTTATTGCTAAGGCATCTGCCATTTATATTCATGCAGAGCAAGTAAAATTAAACCTTGACTAATATCACTGTTATTACCAACGCAGYTAATGACAACGAAACCCATCAATAAGTGAAGATTTCACAGTGGACTGTCGGTAATTCTCTTCCTCAAACTCTCGACCCACTGGAGTGATGGTAGGCTGTGTGAGCACAGCAGGCTCTCTTGAAATGAATGATGATTTGGTTGTTACTGGGGTCATGTTTGGACAGGGGAGGGACTGGGATCCACACAACACTTAAGCGGTATCACTACCGCATTCTGGAACTATGCACATGTTGCGTCTGGATGGGTGAACAGCAAAATACGGATGCACTCTGAAGCTTCTCCCTTCCTAGTTCTCTTTAGCTGTGGCTCAGGTACTTCAGCTGATAGGCTCTGCTGTGACCTGTCTCTCTTCAGTGGGTTGCAGCAGTGCTTGGGTTTGGCTGCTGCGAGGTAAAAACCAGGGCTTTGCTGGGGACTGAATTCTGCAAACCATGAGGAAGTAAAGTGCTGCTGGATTTCATCTTCCCATCATCTTCAGGATGAGAGCTGGTACCTGAGGTAGAGCCCTTTTTATTTTTGTATAATTCCAAATGCATAAGACATGTATTAACTACAAACTACTACCAGTCTGATTTCCCTGAAAAACTGTCCCCGGTCTCCACCTGAGTTCACTACTTACTGTAACATTGGCCAACAGTTAGTCCTTTACCTTACTTTGACATGAGATCCTATTATATTCTCGCAGGGCTGATTTGGAGTTGTGTCAAGGATTTGCTGAACGGTAGTGTCAGGAAAACAACACCTTCTGGGAGGGGACCCCACCAGGCTTTAAGAGCCACCCCTCGGCTCCGGGGCTAGCTCCTGCAAACCAGGAGTAGCGTGCGAGGAGGTTCCCACTGCCTGTCTTGCTGCAGCTGATTGAAGAGGCTGACACAGCACGCTGCCGGCTGGTTGTGATGTTTCAAGGTCTCACAGCGAGCAAGAGTTCTGTCAGTCAGCACAGACGAGCATTCAAAAACCAGATCCCAGCCTCTGTTGGGGTGGTGTAAGAGCTTCCCTAATTGCTTCTGTGCAGTCCACATCAAAGAGGGGCAGCATGGAGACTGACCCAGATTCTCTGCTTCTGGATGCCTTTTGACAAGCCCTTAATGAGAATTTAAATGTCTTGAATGAAAACTTGAGGGAGCAGCATCTGCTGTGCAGCCACCCAGTTGCCTGCCTGCTCCTCTCATCCCGGGCCTAGCAGAGCCTGGCGGCAGCACCTATTCCCTCGGCTTCCCGCCTCTGGGGAGGGGGAAAGACAGCAGCAGGGAAGAGGGGCTTGTGTTGGCTGCCTGTTTTCTTAACCTGTCTTGCAGCATTGCCAGGTAAGGCTGTCTCAGTTTACAGTCATCTTTCAGGCTGTGGCTGACCGTTAAAAGAAAAAGCTGCTTCTCCAGAAAAGAGCTTTGTGGCTCTCAGTACAGCCTCATTCAAACTTTGTGGAGTAAAATTCCAGACCGGTGATTAATTTGGAAGCAYCCTTGAACCCCAGAGCTGCACGGAAGGCCTACCCAAAATAGCGACCATGGTCAGTCACTGAGGAACATTTGCTTGCGGTGCAGTGCTGTAGGAGATACGTTTGTATTAACACTACGTCTAATGAATTAGAGACGTTCCACCACTTCCCTTTAAAACTCATGAGAAACGTTCATCTTTGCCTGAAAATGCGTTCTGCTGAACAGCAATCTTTCTGTCAAGATCTAACATCAGTGAACCAAACTACACACGAGGAGTCAACACCACCGTGTGCATGTCAGCCAGGAAGGAGATGCTTCCAGCTGTGAGGCACTGAGCGGTGGATTCGCTGTCGGCGCATCTCTGTTGATCTCCGTAGAGTCTTAAGGCTAATCGCCGCGGGGATTGTCTTTAATCTTTTGACACCCTCGCCCAAGCATTCCTGCCTCTCCACATTAACAAATTAAGTTATTAGCTCTTAATACCTGAAAATCTAGACCCTCTGTGCCAGAGGGTAACAGAGAAACAAGATTAGGAAGATTGCTTCCAAAGCCTAGCATTTCCAGGCAGTGTTTGTAGCTGATCATTCAGCCCAAGAACATCAAGTGAAGAACGGGCCATGAGAGGAGGAAAAGCCCTGGAACAATTCAGAGTGAAAAGAAGAACGTGAATGTGCTTAGATAACRTTCGACATGCTTCCCCTGGAAAGTTGAGAAGAGAAAATGTCCAGTAGCGCACACACCCCTCTGGACTGCTTTGCGCCTTTGTTGGTGGCAGCAGCAGCAGCACAAACATYCATACTAAGGTAGCAGCAGCCATGTTCTGCATCACACGCTCGGGCCCATCACCGTAATGAGGAGAGCAGGCGAGTAGCAGGCTTTAAAACAGCCAGCTGGGTGGCCTCTGTCGTCAGGTCTCTTTGGATGGGAGAAGAGCTCCCGCACTGCTAAGGGGAGAGAAGTAATTTGGAAGAGCAGAAGAGAGAAGGGTCACTTTTATAGAGGGTAAATGGTGAAGCCCTAGGATGGGGCATGGAGTATATTGCCACTGAGGCCCTGCGTGCCCCAAGCTAACTTAGGTGCCAAGAGCAGCAGGTGCCATTGTCTGATTTTCAGCGATGTTCTCCCTGGTGGCTTATCTCCGTGTGTGCGCTAGATGGAGGGGATTGTGTGTGCTGCATGGGGCCGCTGCTTCCGGAGTTAAGAACCGCAGAAATCAAACTGGAACTGATAAAATCTTGATTTCTCTGCTCTCCAGCCCTTCAAAAAGGGAAATAATAATTCTGAGTAGTAAATGTTATACATAAGAGTTTGCAGGGTGAAAGTTTACCAATGAGAAACCAAGTATCTAATATGGGTCATTTTACCTAGAGGAATGATGCTGCAGCATCATTCAGATAGTGTGCACTATCTGTGTCGGACTCGTCGGGGGTTGCTCTCATTTAAGCCTGGACTAAAGAGGTCTTCCTTTCAGCTCTGGGGATGCCAGATTCAGCCCCCAGTGTAGTAGTCAAGAGAGTGCTAATGGTCACTTGTCTGGGGTTTGAATTTCGGGTACTTCCTTCGAACGGAACAAACGTGTAACCTGACAATCGGTGGTTTTACAGATACCTCCTTATGCTCGGCTCCCAAAGGACCAGCTCTCTGCTGGGTTACAGTATTGCTGATTTAAAACTCAAATTTGATCATGTTTTTACCCAAGCTGATTGATTCCCTGAGTTCCTTTCTGCCTTAGTCTGCTAAACTGTGATTTAAGTGGTTTCCAGTGCGTTAAGATTTATGCGGAGTCCTTGGTTGCTGCAAGACTATAAGGCACAACTTAGGCATTCAAGGTCTTGACAGTTATAACTTGACTACACAATTCTTGTCAGCAGGCTGAAAGTACTGCCATTTCCCTCAGTGCTAATTAGCTCCTTTTACCCTCTGTGCGTGGTTACCTTGTGTGCATGGCTTTCCTATATCAGATTGTTCTTCCCAGTGATCAAATGGTTCAAGGACTTCAGTTAAGTGACTCACGCCCTAAGGAGAGCTGAGATTTAATTGCCCCATAGTTCCTGCATCAGGGAGACCTACTAGGATGTTTGTGAAATGTGAGCAGCCTGTACAAGTCCCAGGCACGAGCACGTTCCCTTCAATCCAATCTGAAATCAACGCAAGAGTCCTTGCGATTCCCACAGTATCTTGGTCTATGACTTTTGCGCACTAGGTCCCTCCTAGATAGCTGCATTTAAGCATCTGGATCTTAATGTGCTCATTCAGGTGTCTGAGGAAAATTCCCTGGAAAAATATTGCAGACTACCTTCAAGATTATTGTAGAATATCAAAGAACAGGAGAGATACTAGCTTGGCTCATAGTAACTGGGACATCTTGCTTTCACAGGTATGCTGCGCTGCGTGGTGACACCCCTTATAYGCAGGAGAGAGTTTATTAGATAGAATAGCGACAGTTGCCAGTAGGCCTGTTCATATCGGGTTTGTCACTTGTTTCAGAAATGTTGTAACTTTTATTATGCAGAGCTTAAGTTTATAGCTATAAAAATCCCCACCAGCATCCATGCTGAGAAAAGTGCATAGGACTTGCATAGCAGCATCATAAAAGCTGAGTGGAATAATGTCAAATTATTTTATAAACTCTCTTACAAAAATTGCTCAATCAAAATGAAGGGTCCCGCTATCTATAAGATGTGAGATTTAATTAAGGATCTCTGAATAGAATTATGAACCCAACTCCAGGTTTCTACATCTGGAAATTTCCATCATAAAGCATCTCCATTCATCTATCCCTACATGCATTGAAATGTATTGTCAGCTGGTATAAATCTAATCTGACTCAAGGACTTTAAAGGCCTGCTTTTTTATTTTAGATAGGAGTTTCTTACACGTCAATGGTTGCATAAAGAGACTTTACACTGGGCATAAATTACATCCACTTTAAAAAGCCATAGTATTAAGAGGCTGCAGAGATTTTTAAGTATAATGGTCAGTATCTTTTTACAGCATTTGTTTTGCTAGCAGTTCTGGAAAATTCCAATATTGGAAGAGTTAATATGCAGAGAAATCTGGGAAATTATTTTTGCTAGCACTCTGAAATGGGACCTTTTTTTAGATATCACAGAAATGAGAATGAAGTTACTGTTTGTTTGACTGAAGTCATGCACAAGCATGACTGGAGGATGTGGTCAGAAAATCCATTTATACGTTCAGGGGCCAGATCCAAATCAGTGTAAATTAGCCATCTGCCTCCTTGTGGTTTACACCTGTGAAGGATATGACCCACAGTGTTTGAAAAATGGGAAATAAAGATTTGAGGAGAAGCTTCTACTGAGGGGACTTCCTAGGGCTGCAAAAAATATAATCATACTGAAGATGTTACCACCACATGACTGCTTTTAATCTGCACTTTTGAATACTGTTAATGAAGTTAAAGGCTAACTTATTCACTGGTATTTTTTTCTTCTAAGATCTGAATTGCAGGCTCGTTCAGCCTACAATGATGATTCCTCCTCATTTCCGTGGCTTTGGAAGGTGTCAAGTGAAATGAACTGCACAGCAATCCCATTTTATCCTCTGTTGCATATAAATTCCTGGTTTTTGTTCTTAACGCTTTCCTGGAGTGTTAACTTGAGTATTTGTCCCAAAACCTGTGCAAATGGGCACGCGGCTGTAGTGATACCTGTCAGCGTGGTGGGGGAAGCCGTGGCTCTGCCGAGGTTCAGGCTCGCGGTGTGCTGGGGATCTGGCTGCTCTGTGCTGTCAGACTCTTGTTTTGCAGCGCGACTTCTGTTGCCCAAGTTATCCTCCCCTGAATGAGTCAGCATGGGTCAAGTTGACATTTTTAGCAAGGACAAGCCCATCATCCAGCAGTCTAAAATTCCTGGAAACCCAGCGTATGAGATGCCAGTAGCTGGTCTTGTGGTGGATGTAGGCACGTGGTGGTAGGACGAAGATGGGGAGGACCTACATTGCTAGGCAGCAGCTGGGGACTGTGTCTGGTGGTGCTCCCCTGGCTATTGGACCATTGCATACCTTGTGCTCTTGCTCAGCGTTTCAGGCTGGTTTCCTCTCTCAAGGAAGGCAGGAGTCCCAGGTTGGGGAACTTTAATACAAGAAACAGATGCRAACCGCAGGGTGGGTGGAAGGAATGGTCACGTCCTGTCCCAGAGACTCAACAGGGCTGTTCATCTCCTGTGATCATTCTCCATCGAGACGCTCGTTGCTGAGCATCAGTGCTGGACAGAAGGGTYCTGCTGGTAAAGCTGAGCCTCTTCCCACTGCCCTGACAGCAGCAGCGCTCGCAGCCTCCTCCGCGGCAGGCCGCCCCGCGCCTGCCTGTGGTTCAGCCGCCTCCGGCTGCAGCACACAGCCAGACCTGGGGGACAGCTCAGCCTGCAGGGACTGCTACTGCAGGCTCTGTGGTGCTTGTACGGGAGGGATTTCAGGCGGAAAAGGATATCAGATAGCCTGTTGAGCTCGTGGGAAACTACTGTGTCATCCATGAATACTTGGGACTTGATTCTCCTTTCCGTGGCTTTGACAACGCTGGTGTGATTTAGCATGTCTGCGACTTTGCGTGGAAGTCATCTGCTGCCCATGACCTTTTACTCTTCGATTTGGCCATCCCCCATCTCCCTAGTGGCTGTTCCTCGAGCAGCCGCAGACGGCCAGTGCGTTTCCTGGCTTGGGTCTCCTCTTCATGTCCTAGCACGCGTGGGGACAGCTTACACAGAATGACAGGCTTAACTTCGGCACACGCTGTTAGCATGGCAGTCGTGCTGGTGAGAGCCTGGCTGACACCCTCTCTTTGCCTGTTTTCCCAGGTCGTTGCACTGTCATCGTGGAGTCTCTTGAGAGATTCAATCTACTACACACTGTCTGTTGTTGCACTCATTGTGGTAAGTTTTTGATGGTTATTCTTCTGTGGGAGCCCACGTGTCTACTGCCACCTGTAAAGGGAACCTGCTAAGAAATCAGAGTCTTGTAGCTAAGATCCTAGATCCAGGAGTCACGTGGTTTTCTGCTTGTGGAAAAATGTACTTGTGATCTCTCTGGTTCTGTAGAAAGGCTTGGCCCAAGGGTAGGAGATCGAGGGGTGTCCACAGAGCCCAGAGCGATAGCTGGGAAGAAGTGCGGTGCCCCAGTCCCAGCGCAGCTGCAGGGTGCAGAGCTGAAACCCCGTGCTGCAGCCCCACCGCCAGCTCTGGAGCGGGTGTGTCCGTCAGTCCTCTCCTGGCAGCAACCCTCACAGCTTCCTAAAAAAAGTCTTAACTGACCTGGACAGATGCAGCATTTGTGCCCAGAGGAAAGAGATCCTCAACAACTACAAAACATTAAAGTTAGTTTTTCCACACGTAATTGGGGCAGGTCTTGTTCAGTGCATGCTAGCAGCAAATTCTCTAATGAAGGCTACAGTTTCAGTAATTCTTAGTGCTGCTCCTATTCTAGCTTTCATCAAGCTCAGTAAGTACTTCAAATCTCTTGGAATCGGGCTATACAGTGAAAAAATGTTAGCGTGAGTGTTTAGATAAAGACACTGCCACCAGTTTAGCATTACCTTTGCAACCAATACCAAACTAAGTCAGGAAATGTAAAAATTGAGTTTCCTGGTAACAGTTGCTACTTTGCTTTTTTTGTTGCCTTTTTTCTTTTTTTTCCGGCCTAGTCTGGGACCCTAGATTCCCTAAGAAAGGAAGAGTGATTTTGTGAGGTTAACTTCCATATGTAAGCAAGAAGGGAACTTTAGAGTCAGAAGGTGAACGCTTGCTTTTCTGAAGTTTGTGCTACTTTTATTAATCGTGGTTTCAACAGTGTGTTTTGTTTTGCCTTTGTTCTGCACATGCCTGTATGCTATACATATTCTGTAGGTGCAAAGGCCTATATCTGTCTAATCTCAAACAGAGGGTTTGCCTCAATCTGTTTGTACTTTTATTCCCCACACTGCAAGGTCAGCCTTTTTGCACCTGATGAAAAATAACTTTTCTACATAATTATTAGCACTGAGCTGCAAAACAAAACACTTTTGTTTTGACAGCTTGACAGTAACCTCATACCAAAAAGTGTTCCTAAACACCAAACTGGGCCACACCCRCTAATTGTAGTAAATTACATTGCACGAGCTTAAAGACATCTAGCAAGCATTCTCTTAGTTTACTCCACAGGAAGCACAGATGTGGGCAGCTGCCTGGCATTTAGCCTCCTGTTGTTTAGATTGGGCGTTTCATTTATTGCATGGTGGCAGACAAGTTAGAAATCTGTTGAAACTTATCATGGTTTTTTAAATTCTTAAAGCAAGGCAGGTTTTTTTCATGGCTGGTTCATCCTTGTGGTTGTCAGCTGCTTCAGAATGTTGAGAACCATTCTGTATTGTATTGTGTCCAGTGCACCCCTGAAATTCCTAGCTACGTATCCTATGTAGTGACAAAGTTGTATGGCTCATTGAACAGACATCTCTCTTACCCTTAAGACTTTTCTCCTATACTTTATTTCTGTATAAGCTGTTCTTCATAATTACAGAACTGCACAAGTCCTTTTCTTTTGGGAGTGTACCCCATAATATCAGGATACGGTTTTTTTCCTAAGCCTCGGGTTAGCTTCTCTCCAGATGTGTGCCCACTCTGCTGCTCATCTTACCAGCTGTGAGGTTCAAGGTCCTTCACACAGCCAGGGCAGCAGGACTGTGCAACTCCAGGCATTAGTGGAGGCTTGAAGGCATTGCCAGAACTCTTATTCCCATGTTACAGCACTACATGGCTAATTGTGGCTTGGGAGAAGTGGAGCGCRTGCCACTTCTCTTCAGCATTACTCCTCAGCAATCATTGCGAATTACTTTTAAACACCTGTTAGAGAAAAACAGAGAAAGATGGGAGGAAGGGAAAACATTTTAATGGTTAAAGATTTAGCTCCCAGCTGATTTACCAACCCTTTTATGTGCAATATTGCTCCCCAGTTGGTGGCAAATGAGGGTTTTTCCTTTCAGAGTCAAACACTGCTTCACTTTAAGAAGTTTCTCTTCCCCTTCACTCACGCAGGGACCCCTGGCTTCACAGTGGCTCGGACCTTTCCTATCCTTTTAAGGCAGAATCAAATTTAGGTGGCATCACGTTGTTATTCAAATACTGACTCTCCAGTCCCCAATGTCTCTGCTGGGAGACAAGCCATGGGCTCCATGCAGAGCCTAGCACGACCTGCGTGCCGTTCCCCCTTCAGATTTCTGTGCRCCTTAAATTTTAGAAGGCGTTTAAATGCTTTGCCATATAGGGATAATCTGCCATATCAGGGCATTGAGACTTTGCTGTAGCTGAAATACAATCATCTTTCTTGAGGGATGATACTGCTTGTGGAAGGTTGCTCTCACAGTATTTTAAACAGCAGCTTGTGGTGCTGTATTATAAGTTGCACTCCACTGGTGTCTTTACTAATCATAAATACACCTGAGGGGAAGTAAATACATTCCTGCCAATGTTGAGATTCAGCAACTTTAAGAAGCTTGATATTCTGCTGGGTAGATCAATGTGACTTTGTCTCCTTCCATTTCCACTAGCAAAGGAATTGCAGTGCTGCAGTAATAAACAGCAAAGCAGTATAAACTCACCTGTTTGGTGCTCCAGGCCGTTTGATAAGAATGAGTGAACTCTGAATCACAGAGGAGTGGATAAACTGCACTTACCATACTTACCTCACCTTGATTCAGCCCTGTGATTTTTTTTTTTTTTTTTTTTTTTTTTAAAACCTTAAAATAATATTACATGGCTACCTTGTCTTCTTCTAGAGCTTGGCAAAACTGTTACTCCTTACTTCCCTTGAAAGGAAAAAGATGCCTATGTATCTTAACTTGAAGGGACGTGGTCAGAGTCATTAGTGACAAAAGTGGGRTGGGTGCTATTTTTAATCGCAAAGGTCAATGCACACGCTTTCATGTCCCATCACACCAGCACATTGTAACCTAAAACAGGCCTTGTCAGATTAGATCACGGTGACTGGGAGCTGTAATTTACAACACGCATAACATTTTGTGGTCGTGTTTTCTTCCAGTAACCAATGTAACTATTGCTTGGTGCTGGCTGTCACGCAGGAGTTGCTATTTACAGGCAATACAGCTGAAGGGAAGCRTTTCACTGTGCTTTCAGAGGCTCGTTCCCTTTCCCCCCCTTTTCTCTGGGCTGGCGCTGCCATGAATGTGTTTCCCTAGTGCAAATACAGCATTCCGCCTCTCTGCCCAGCGTGGAGCCGAAAGCAGGTGCTTCGGAAGGACCGATGGAAAGCAGGCTCCTCGCCGAGGCTGACGGGGCAGAGCGGCTGCCCAGGCCGCAGGGCTGCCGGTTGCTGTGTGCAACCCCAGCTCCAGCCTCCCGGAGCGGCCCCATGCTGCCGTGAAGGGCCGGTCCCCCGAGCGCTCTGCGCGCAGGCCAGGCGGCCTGGCCGGCCCTCTGGCCCTCCTGCTGTGGCAGGTGGGTCACGGCGCACGGCTTGGGCCGCGCTGAGGTCCCCCGCTCTGTGAGTGACAGCCGAGGCGGGCAGCGAGGGCGGCCCTCCACAGATGTCCATCCGAGGTGGAAGGAGAAGCGGAGACAGAGGGGTGTTGCCAGCAAGGGAGGGTGGCAGCCCCCTCTGCTCCCAGCATGGCTGGTGGTGGTGGTGGAGCGGACCGGGGAAGGGCCCAGCTGTGGAGCACTGCAGCCACCTGCCGGTCGCCTCCCGACATCTGCCTCTTCAGACCCTCCCGAAACCAGGCGTAGACGGGCCAGCACCCTTCGCCTCTCCGTTGTTCGTCCCCAGCACGGGGCATCTTACACACGCAGGAGGAGACGCATTTCTTTCCCAAGGCTTGCGCAGCACTGTTATGAAAGCTTCTGCATCCGTCTGCAGGTGTGCTGAAATGACTATCACAGTAGTTAAATTCAGCTAGTGTGGTGATCATGTAGATCTTAAGGAAATAATGCCCTGGGCCCAGTTTTTAGCCAGCAAAATTTCACAGCAGCTGTGGAGCTGGCTGTAAATGTGCATACTGATCGCCCAGTTGCCACCCAAGAACAGGTCAGGGGAAGAGGCCGTGTCTCTGGTGAGACCGGCCGTGCGGTTCAGAGCAGGTACGGCCCCTTCTGTGACTCACTTCTGTTTTCCCTGTAACTGCTTCTGCTTTGCTGCCGCAATAGCCCCGGTTATGCAAGGATCCTGTGGTATTTGGGAAGGAGTACCTGCCTGCCTTTACTAGGTGAGAGAAACTAAGGGTTGAAAAGTTCAAAGGCTGGGCAGGAGGGCAGTGCCAAAACAGACCAGAGCTTAATCCCATTGCCCTGAGCCCTGGGCTGCTCTCCCTGCTCTGTCCTTTGCTCAGGTGATGAGCTGTTTTCAGCTGTGATTTTGTGTATAACATGCCTATTTTTAAACCTTTTCTCCACAGTTTATTTATGACGAAAAAGTTTCCTGGTAAGTATATCTGGCTGTGAATCCCTTTTCTTTTCGTTTTTTCTGGTTATACCACAAAAGCTGCAATAAGTAGGGTTCATCAGGAGAGGGGGGGAAAGCTAAAAAGTTCTGCAGGGCGATTCAGGCAGCAGTTTGAAACCTCAGCACAAGATGGGCTAGAATAACTCATTTTTTGAGCCAGAGAGGAAAGCCTAGGAGAGCGTCACTCAGACTGTTTCCCGATACAGCGGCAGCAGTCGGTGCCCTCTGCCCACCCTGCAGCAGCCCGGGGATGGCAATGTGCTCAGCAGAGGCAGAGACTGCTGCTTGGGTGCCGGTGTGCCAGGGATGTCAGCCGCCTGGGAATGGAAAGGGCCACCCAAGCAGTCATAAATAAGTGTGTTCCAATATTTGGATTTTTAATAATTTAAAAAACAAAAGCTCCTAAGGCAATATTAAAGAGTGAATGACCGGTTTAAAGAAAGAAAGAAAAAAAATATATATGTTAATATCCCCACAAATGTGCTTAAATGTAGTGCAATAGGTATGGTAGGCTAGGAGGGCTTCAAACACTTTTAAAAGTGTACTTTCAGTTGTTTTGCTTTCATGGTTTTGTTTTCAGCACCTCTCGGGGCTTGTAGAGTGACAGTGGTAGCTTTGATTTCACTCACAGCCAGTATTATTTAGATTACAAGCACTAGGGGGAGTCAGGCTTTTTGGGTTGCATGTTTTCTTAAACTTGTTCTCACTGGGGGATTTATGTTTAATTTCAGAGAAGGATTTCTGAAACACTGAATTTTGCAATGGCTTGTTTTTCTTTTTTGTTTTGTTTTGTTTTGTTTTTTTTAACTAAAATTGACTCAAGGCCCAATTGTATTTGACTGTGCCCTTCAACTAAAACACATCAATGCGGAAGCCGAGTGTTGAACTGCCAGAAGCAGGGAATGAGATCTTGATATGGTTAGTGCAGTGTCTCAAAATCCTTAAAGAGAAAATGGCCCATGAGTTTTATTAAATAGCAGTCTGATAATGGATGATTTCCACAAGGACCAGCAGTTTGGTGTAGGGAACTATGCAGAATACAGCATTTTGGTCAATGAAAACAATTACCTAGAAACAAGTTCTAGAAGTCATATTCCATTTTGTTTTCATACAAATTTCATTAGTTTGACACAGAAACAGTGGAGAAAAAACCTGACAATATCTAATCAGCAGTTTAAACTGCTGCCTGCTGCATTCTCAGTGGTTATGCAGCAGCAGTAGTGAAAGAGCAGCTGCCCTTTGTCCAGGTTGTCTCGGCACGATCGGTGTGCCTTAGCATGCTCAGAAAGCCCAATGACCTGCTTTACACCCATGCAGGCAGAGCAGGACGACTGCTCCCCTCCCTCTGCCGCAGCCCCCACAGGTATTGTCCTTACAGAAGTGTTGGTGTTCCTCGGGTGCGCAATTTGTTCACTGAACTTCTGGGTTTAGTCACTTGTTCTTAGCTGACAGGTTGATTTGGCCAAGTAAAACCAGAGCAGAAGTCAAGAAAACAAAGCACACGTGGGTGTGTGAGCCATTTCTTTATGCATCCCCTTTTCTAGAGGTGTGTTAAGACAGCCCAAGAGGGTCAAGCCTTTCCACAAGTTCGTGGCGTGACGGATGGGGGAATGGCTGAACTCAGGTAGCTGACTGCCGTGCCCTGCTCTGATGCTTTTCCTGTGTTGCTCTTGTTTGCAGGTGGGAGTCCTTAGTCTTAGTGCTGATGTATGTCATCTACATCGTCATCATGAAGTAAGTCAAATGCGCCCTCGGCTTGTTTAGATTGTAAGGCTCCCTGCTCCAGTGCTTTTCCAGAGGTTGCAAAGGTAATTAAAGAGGGCCGCAGGCTGTGGGCACAGGTTCCATTGCATCACCCAGCTTGCATGCCAGCAGCACTTCCCAGGGCAGGGGTTAAAGCACCTTGCCCTGTCGTGTACACATCTGTAATTTATCCTGATGAGGCAGGAAGGGGCTGCTTATCCCCACAGTACAGATCCGAGGATCAGACACCTGATGGTGGATGATGCTTTATGGATCTCACCCTGTGTGAACCGATCAAGGCTAATGCAGCAAGTCTGTGGCAGAGCAGAGAACCGAATCTGTCTCTGAGTCCCACCAAAGCAGCCTCTTCTGACTTTGCTTTAGTATTCCTAGTCAGAAATAAACACGCGGGAAATTCCAGTCTACTTTTTATGGGTGTAAAACTCCACAGCAATTGGTTCTTGCTTGCTTGGAGACCCATGATAAAACTACAGCACAATCAGCATTGATTTTCTGAGTGTCTGACCTGCGTAACTTCTTTCACGCAAGTTCATGCTAGCAAAGCTAGTCTGTTCTGCTGTTTGGTTCCCCTCCTCCTGCCTTGTTTTTAAAAGCCAGTGGAAAGGAAACCCAGATTGAAACTGGAACATTCAACAAAAMCTACCAGCTGCCAAGCACACCAGTGGTCTTGTCTCAACAAGTAAGAGTAGAGATTTGTTTTGAAATTATGAATAGAGTAAATATTGTGAGAGCAATTCTCAGTGAGAACAGCAAAACACTCGGGCTGGGTTGAAGGGAACATGAGTCAGAATTCATCTCACTTCTAATAATTAGAAACTTTTTCTTTAACATGGAGGGTAGCTTCACCCTTGCAACAATTAACTGACCAGCAAACCAGACAATTGTAATGTCTGAATCTAGAATGGATTTTTTTTTTCTGAAAGCAGTGCTGTAGTGTGAACAGATGTTTCAGACCTGTTTGGATATAGCTGGGGAGGTTGTCGGCCTGGTCAGGGACCTTGGCTAGGTGTTCACAGTGGTCTACCCTTGCCTTTGAGTACTGTGGTGAGATCCTCAGCTTGTGTTTGTGTCAGGTCCTGGCTACTGAAAATAAGAAACAAAGATTCCCCTGCCTCCCCCAAAGTTGAAACAGAACTTAGCATATGGTCTTGTGTTTCTGTGGTAGGTCTTCACAGGTAAAACAACACTCATGCTCAGGTGTGATTGTGTGATAAAAAATAAATTTGGACGATGACAAGTAATCATTGTTTGCTATACAGTGTATTAATTACACAGAATACATAAGCATACATGTCATTTGAGATTCATGTCTTGTATCTTTCATAGCCTTCTGGGTATGGAGAGATTGCATTGTATACAATTTAGTTAGAGGTCTGGCATACTGTGGCTAGATTTCCTTAAAACCAGAGGGATTTTCTTCCCTCCCTTAGTTGGATCGCACAGGATATGAATCTAGGAAAGGAAGAGTGTCAGGAAATCCACATAGAAGGAGCAAAGGTACATCTAGAGTTTGTTTCGTTTGTGCAGGTACAACTCAACCATACATCACTGCTTCGAAAGGAGGACAAAAAACTCTGCAAATATGGTGAACGGTTTAGCAAATAACACGGAAATGGATGATAACAGCAACTGCGATGCCACAGTGGTATTACTAAAGAAAGGTAACTGTTCCAGTAAGTCACCCTGCTTGCTTGCATCATTCTGAATGTTTACAAGTTTGTCCACTAGTCATACGGTGTGGACTGCTTCTGTCTTATCAGCCATGAAATAGGCGGGGAGGTGGCCCTTTTGTAACCCCCCCGCCAGATGGCCATGGCTCCTGAGTCCGGGGGCACGGCGTGGTGACCCCAGCCACCGCATCCTTTGCCGCTGGAGGCAGCTCAGGCCTCCTCTGGACAAGTGCCTGGCTGAAAGGACTCCTCCAGCTTCAAGCCTGCCTTGCCCAGGGGCTACTTATTTAGACCGTTACAGCCATGCCATTGTAAGTCCTCCTGTGGGCGCTATTATTCTGCACTGAAGATGCCCATTTACATCTAGTACCTCCAGTTAAATTTAACTCCCTCCCAAAGTGACATAAATTGAGCAGGGAAAAAGGCCTTACTTATACTAGCGTACACTTTCCCCCCGGTGAAGGGAAGGTGGGGACTCTGTGTTGGTCTAGGTAGTGTGCTCTTACTGCACGTGCTGTCTTGAATGCGCGCAACTTTTCCATGTAAATGATCTTTAAGTGGATTTCACTTTGGCTGAAATCTGCTCCCATTTGACTTTAGTCACGATCACGTATAAAAATTATTGTATTTCTTCAGCTTAAAAAAAATTCACCCACTCCATAGCTCAGCAGCAGTAGCTTGATGCGTGCATTTGCAAGCATGTGCTAAACTGTATTTACAGAGGATAATTTTTTTATCTTTGCAACAGTCAATAAACATTGTGCAGTAACTGCTTGGGATTTATACGCACCTATCCTCAGGAATAACACACACCCCCCAGTCACTGGTTTAACTTGAGAAGGAGCTCTAGCTTGTCTAAAGCAGTCCTGGTTTCTGACTACAGATGGGCTGCCCTTTTTGTTTCACTGGACAAAAAAAAAAATTAGCAAAAATAGGTCTCTCTTTTCCTGCAAACAGTGACTGAAAGACATAGTCTGTATACAGTAAGCAACTAAAYATGAAATGTAGAGGGGTTTATTTGCTGACATCAAACCTTTTGAGTCTGCCAGAGGCCAGCTATGTTACTGCCCTGTTGCTGAGGGAAGGCTTTTCCGAGTGTTGTGCACTCTGGTTTGGGGAAGCTGCTTTTATGGGAACAGCTATCTGTAGCCTGGGGCTCTCAACAGCGAAACTGTGCTGGCAAGATGACTACACTCTGTCACCAGTAAAGCTAGACTGGTAAAACTCAGTACGTGCAAACTCAGGCCTTAGTCATCTAGGTTTACCCGGTGGCCTCAGGGTTACGCACAAATGAGGCAGTTCTGATTGTGGGACTTGGTTTAGATCTCCCAGAATGCGTCTTTGCATGACACTGCTCAGCTGCTGGTAATTTTTTGCTTTGGACACTTGTGGTTACTCAAACTGACTGAGGAAGGAAGACGAAAGGATTGCTTCATTTTCTTGCAGATTGTTCCTATATTTACTTGGCAGTGGGCCACTGGAGGCCCAGACAGGCGAGTGGCACTGCTGTGCACACCAGCCAGTAGCATGGGGTTGCAAACAGCACCCGTTGCAACAGGTTGCCTGAGGGTTTCAGACACTACAGATTGTTTTCTGAGGCCTTTTCTGAACAGAGGACCAAAAAGAATCAAACAGAAGGATTTCTGTGTTTGGGGCAGTTCCCCCGAGTGCCAGGCAGGAAATGCCAGCATGGAAGAAGTCACAAGGAAAAGCTGTCTGGCTGTTTTGATTTTTTTAATATGTATAACCCCACTTATCTACCCTAATCCATGAAAACTTTCTCAGTCAGAAAAAAAAGTGACACTAAGGCCGAGGAGATACTCTTCTGTAAGACTAACAGTGATGGTAATAAATAGTAATGCCATGAAACACTTGCCAGTGTTCAGCACTGATTTTAACAAACCAAAGCAGAGATGTGTCAGGGAAGACCTCAGATTTCCCTGCTGCTTGAGTCCCAGTCCTGGCCCAGAATTCACAGCCCAAGGTAGCATCCAGGCACAGAAAGGATGGACGCTGGCACTGTGCCACCCCAGAGGTAATGGGCACTGGCACTGTGCCCCAGCTGGAGCGCGATTCAGGTACCTGCCCCGTCTCCTTCTTCCTTTGCTCCCGCACTGTGGGTTGCACCCCGTGGACTGGCATGTGCGCTTGCTGCCAGGTTTGATGGCACTTCCCAGCCATGAGCTGAGAACCCAGGATGCAGGAACCTGCTTTTCATTTGCATTGGTACACCGCAGGAACACAGTGACAATTTCCTCACCCTTGTGTACAGTTAATGGTGAACGAGGCCAATATCCTCACAGAAGTGCAGATTATAACAGTGGAATTAATGCAGCTTTACTGCGGCACCGTTTCTACCTTGGTGGAATAGCTGCTGTGGAAGGAGTGATCTGCCTAATGCAGGCCTATGATGAACTGTGCAGAGCAGATTTAATTCTCTGTAATGAGCATGAGTGGAGATACCATGTTGGCGATTTATTTAAAGACAGAAATGTAGGATGTGTAAAGACAGAAATTAAGGACAGAGGAAGCATATTTTGCATGGCGGTAGCTGAAGGAATGGTTCTTACAAAGGACTTCTGGAATCCATGGGTTTATTCTTCTGAGTGCCACGTAGGGCAGAGAGAGAGACTGCTGGAAGAAGACCTCAATTTCTCTTTGTTCCTTGGCTGCAGGAAGTTTCCACCGTAAAGCCTCAGTGATCATGGTGGATGAGCTGCTATCTGCCTACCCACACCAGCTTTCATTTTCCGAAGCTGGGCTCCGGATCATGATAACCAGCCACTTCCCTCCCAAAACACGTCTCTCCATGGCCAGCCGCATGTTAATCAATGAGGTATGTCTTTTATCTCCCCCTACCTCCCCTTCTCCTTCTGAATTTGCCTTTTCCTGTAGTAGTGTTCGGGTCGAAATGGAACTCTTGTGTTTCTTCTGGATCCCTGATAGCATTTTCCCAGATTTTATCCTTCTGACTTTACTAAATCATCCCTTGCTATCTGTCCCCATGGAGATTTTAGCAGAGAAAGTTTCAAGTCGTTAAGTGGTTATGTTACCTGTAGCTGTTGCTCACAGGAGGTGCCCCATGCATTGATCTGACATTAATATCCCTTGCACTTATTTAATAATATAGTACACCACTGAGTCTGCACTTAGTCTGGCCCTGGTCTTGGAGTACTCCTGGAGTCAATTCTACAGCTGCTGGTCCTTCCCTTCTAAAAGTTGTATATGTGAGATTTATCTAATCACCTGCAAGCAAGCATCGCGTTATACCTGATCAAAATTCATCCCTTTTGCTTTTAAAGCCAAATTTTTAAAGAACTCTGCACATTTCTCTTTCTCTGTTCCTCCCTTTCTCTTTAAAAAATTAAATTTAAAAAAATTGTCTTTCAGCAAGAATTTGTGCCTGTATTTGCAGAGACAAAGGCTGATCAACAGCAGGACTTACACCAATGGTGAGTCAGAAGTAGCAATCAAAATACCTATCAAGCACGTGGTTGAGAATGGAACAGGCCCCAGCAATTCCACCGAGCGGGGCGTGAACGGCACACGACGGGACGAAGACATGGCTGAGGCTGGGAACGAGACAGAGAACGAGAATGAGGACAACGAGAACAACGAAAATGATGAGGAAGAGGAAGAAGATGATGACGATGATGACCATGAAGGGCCATACACACCTTTTGACCTACCTAGTAAGAAGCTCCTGGGTTTGTGTTATTCCAGGAAGCAAAACTCAGTTTGGGTATGCCAGAAAGCATCGCAGACGCGTGTTGAGGTAGAATTGTCTCTGACAGCTCCCATCATCCTGCACCTTGCAGTGTAGTTCCTGGTCACAGGTAAAAGATGAGAGGAACTGGGAAGCAGCAGGAACTTCTCAGGTTGCAGACTCCTGGGCTTGGACGCATCTCTGCTGCAGCTCACGCGTTGGCCTGACGCTGCTGTTGCAGTTAGAGGGGAGAGGCAGCAATCTCTGCGGGGTGGTTCCTGCCCCCAAAACCTGGGTCACCCTCTAGAGAGACCCATCTCTCTCTGCTGACTGCAGAGGAAGCTGAGGATGGTGGGGCCACTGGCAAGGTGCCTGAACGCAGGTCAGGTACGTCTGCGTCTAAGCCTTACCTTTCCTGGGAAATGAGGTGCGCTTTTATCTCAGTGGTAAGGTGTAGTGCTAGCGGAGACAAGGCAGTGGTGGTGCTTGTTGTGGTTTAACCCGGCAGGCAGTCGAACACCACACAGCCGCTCGCTTACTCCCCCCTCCCCTCAGTGGGATGGGGGAGAGAATCGAAAAAAAAAAGTAAAATTCGTGGATTGAGATAAAGACAGTTTAATAAAACAGAAAAGGAAGGGAAAATAATTATAATAATAATAATAATGATAGAATATACAAAATGAGTGATGCACAATGCAATTGCTCACCACCCACTGAGCGATACCCAAGCAGCGATCGCTACTTCCTGGACCACGCCTCCTATTAATATATTGAGCATGACGTCACATGGTATGGAATACCCCATTGGCCAGTTGGGCTAGCTGTCCCGGCTATGCTCCCTCCCAGCTTCTTGTGCACCTGGCAGAGCCTGGGAAGCTGAAAAGTCCTTGACTAGCAGACTACTTAGCAACAACTAAAAACATCAGCGTCTTATCAACATTCTTTTCATACTAAATCCAAAACACAGCACTAGGAAGAAAATTAACTCTATCCCAGCCGAAACCAGGACATGCTGATGTGGAGCGGAGGCAAAAGAAGGTCCTGGGCACCTCTGCTTCCTGCTGTTAACTAGGCACAGCCACAGTGTCTTCTCACTCTTTCTGGAGGGCTTAGAAAGTCAGAACAGCTATGTGACTTGTGAAAAACCACGTGCTTCAGGTTGCTGAGCACTGCGCCTGCAGGATGGAGATCTCCTTTTTGCCAAGTCCCTCAGTGCCATCAGGGCTCTAGTCCCGGGATGATCATAACGTATCCCTGCCATACCTTTGACTCACAGGTGCCACAGCTGGCAAGATCTGCTGTGTTGCAGACAAGCCAGAATACTGTAGGGACTGGTCCTGCCCTTTAAAGGTGAGATATGTTTTTGGGAACTCCTGTTCAGATCTCCTCACTCAAACAGCATAGCTGTAGTTTGAGTAAGAAAAAAAACCTGAGCCTTGAAGAGGGTAATTTAGATGTCCTGTGGACCATGACACTAGATTCATAGTATGGGAAAGGTTGGCATGGACCTCTGGAGATTTCTGGTTCAAACCCGTGCTCAGAGTGGGTTGCCCAAGGCTGCGTCCAGTTGAGTTTTGATTATCTATAAGGATGGAGATCCCACAGTCTTTTTGGGTACCTGTTCCAGTGTTTGACCACCCTCATGGTGGGGGGGGGGGGGAAATGCACAACTTATGGTAGCATCTATTCTGAATTTCCCTTATTGCAAGTTGAGTCCATTGGCTCTTATAATTTCCTTATGCATTTCTGTGAAGGGCCTGGCTCCATTTTCTGTACCTTCCCATTAGGTGGTTGAAGATGGATCAGATCTCTTTCTAGAACTTGCTTTTTATGTGGTACCTGTAAGAACTTGACCCAGGGAGGGTAGCAGGTGTGCTCCGACCCGTTACTTGGCAAACTCTCAGGGAGGCACTTCATACTCCTTCCCTGTGCCCTTCTCTGCCCTCCCATCTCTGTCATCATACTGTGATCTTCTGAACAAGGAATGTCTTGTCATTATCTGTTTGAATAGCAGTTAGGCTGAGGTGTCCCTGGCATCTTGCTTGTTAATATTAACAAAATAATAACATTCTGGACTAAAGCAGATTAGAATTGTGTTTCCCTTTTTTGTTTTACAGCTGGCAAGATAGAAATCTTGAAGTGGCTCTTCACATGGCCATTGAGTTTTGTCCTGTACTTCACAGTGCCCAACTGTAACAAACCCCACTTGGAAAAATGGTTCATGGTTACCTTTGCTTCTTCTACCCTCTGGATTGCAGCTTTCTCCTACATGATGGTGTGGATGGTACGTACCAACTAAAGCAGAAACCACAGCCTGGGAGAGGCAACAGAAGTGGGTTTTGTCAGCTTAGAGAAATGTGTAGAAAGTTCTACATACCTGAATTTTTAGATGAGAAACCTTAAGTCTGCTTCCATTTCTATTATAACTGTCCATACTCGGAGAAGAAAATTAGGGACCAGTAGCCATGGCCTTTGAACTTGATTCAGGGCTGGAATTTCATCCAGATTCTTTAACATGGGAAAAAATTACACTTGCACCAGTTTAACACCTCCTTGTCGTGCAGGGCAGTGTAAAGAGGCCCTGATGCTGGTAAGAATCTGGCCTCAATAGCTTTTCCTTTTCTTGGAGCAAGCAAGCTTGAGAGACAGAGTTGTGAATGATAACACTTTGAACTCAGCATGAACAAAAGCATGACATTCAGCCAAATTCTTGCACAATTACTCTAGTCAACAGGAACTTAATTCTACCTCATTATCCTAAAGGTAGAAGGGGATAAATAAAAATGAACACAAGGAAATCCAAGCATAGTTGGCCTGTTCACAGAGGAGTTTTGTGCACTAGCTGGGTCATTGAGTCTGTTACCTTGCTGCAGGCCTCATTACATGATGTGTGTAGGTGAAAAGTGTAAGTTGTCCTCATTAGGATTACAGCAATGCTGCAGCATGGATTGTGTTTCTTTTGGGGCGGTCTGTACTCCTAAGCAGAATCAGACAATGATGGGGCATTGGCATCAGGAGAGGGTCTAACAAGGGAAGTCTGGTTTTGGGCTGCTGCACTTGCGATGGAGTGTACRATTCGTGGTCTGTCTCGGCATGGGACCCAAAGAGCATGGAGATACTCGCTACAGCGCTGGCCACTGCTTCCGTGCTGGGAAGGGGGAGGCAACAGAAAAATCTTCACTGCCTCCACTAAATGCAAAAATGAATGCCAGGCTTTTCCCTGCGAACTAATCAAAGCAGTTACAGAAGAGGGGGTTTTATTTTGTTTTGTTTTCAATAACCCATGTTACCCTGAACAGGAAATAGAAGGTTACTTGTTTTCTTCTGCTTTTCATCTGCGAGGATGAGGTGTTTTTCAAGAAAAAAGCTATCCCAGCTTTCCATAGCTGAAATACCAGAGCCCACAGGGTCACTGTGCTGCTTCTAACATATGGTTCACATTTCTTGGGAGTATGCTGCGGAGAGTTGAGAAGAGCAATTAAATGTGGCTAATAGGAAATGGGCATCATTAGACAAAGGCATCCAAAATTTAAAAATACTAATCAATTTGAAGAGCACTAATTTATCATAGACTGCTTAGCAAAGGAAAGAGGAAATTAAAGGCATCTCCTCTCTGCCAATAGGAATTGTTTG
This sequence comes from Phoebastria nigripes, assembly GCA_035582835.1. Taxonomy (NCBI): domain Eukaryota; kingdom Metazoa; phylum Chordata; class Aves; order Procellariiformes; family Diomedeidae; genus Phoebastria; species Phoebastria nigripes. Next base: position 2,777,461 of record JAYKAV010003210.1, read on the forward strand.
CAGTCACTTGGGGATATGTCCCTGCATATATAGCATTTTCATAGTATAATGAACCATGGGATTGTTTTAGTATCTGCTTAGCTATTATTTGTGTATAATAATGTCTACAAACTTCAGCCAAGATCAGGAGACGGTTACACAGCGTAGTGGGCCACCGTATAGTCTCTTTTCCAGGTTAGTGTTTGAAAAATTGTGGATGAAAGGTGTGAAGCAGCTAACCAAAGAGGGTATGTAGCAGGTAAGTGCTATCCTCTGCCAGGTGATGAATATACCAAAAAAGCCTGTCACTGCTTCTCTTTAAAGAAAGCGTGAGTTTGCACTGAGCAATAAACTCTGTCTCACAGCATCTTGTAGAATTGGGCCAAGCTGGTCTCTGATTTTAATTCTTGTAAACAACTTGACAGTTTATTTCCTCTCCTTAGGTGACAATCATTGGCTACACGCTGGGAATTCCAGATGTGATCATGGGCATCACTTTCTTGGCAGCTGGAACCAGTGTGCCGGACTGCATGGCAAGCCTTATCGTAGCAAGGCAAGGTAGGTTCATCACAGAGGTGTCATACTGCTATGGAAGTGTTTCCTTGTGTCCTTTTCCTCTTGAGGTAGCACAAATGTGTCCTGAATGTGAAAACATAGAGAGCCTTTTCCTGAGGCTGAAATTTAAAACAAGAACAAAGAAGGCAATTAATTGTGTTGCTGTTGCAAAGCAGCTAACAGGTTCTTAATGACGGTGTGGAACAAGTTTTGGCACTATTGTCAACTTCAAGCCTTCCCCAAAAGTCGCAATGTTTTTCTTAATTTAAGTATCGGTGGTATAGAATGGTTTAGAACATGGCATAAGGGTCTTTCAGGTCACTTTCCAGCTTTTCTCCACAGTCATAAGGACTAGAAGATACTACTGTTTTTAAGGAAAATTTCCCCCTGCCCTGCCCTTGTGACTCCAGCAACAGGTGTTTTTTAAGAGAAAACGAAAGTTGTCAGTACTGCTTTGGGGAGCAAAACCAGTGGATCCTCATTGAAACAACCGGCTTCTTAATAGACTACCCGAAGACCTAATCTAATCAGTCCAGTATAGAAACTCATGTGTCATGGTTACAGTAAAGCATCAAAAGCCCCACTGAGCATGGCACCGGAGTGCCAGCAGGTCGCAGCCAGCACAGCCAGTGGCCAGGGTCCCCACAGGAGTGGGGAGGATTAGTTGACGGAAGTTCTCAGATGATCCTAGAAGGTGGATTCAGCCCCTTCAACCCTGCTGGCCTTGTGTGATGGGGAGGGGAAAGGGAGAGGATGGGGTGAGGGGGATCTCCCCTAACTCTTTGCCTTAATCCAGGGAAATTGTCTGGATTAGCTCAGATTAACGTATTTCTGTTCAAAAGTTGAAAGACTTTTCTGAGATGTGTCTGATTGTACATGGTTTCCATTCCTGCAGGTATGGGGGATATGGCTGTGTCCAACTCCATCGGAAGCAATGTTTTTGATATTTTAATTGGCCTAGGCCTCCCATGGGCTTTGCAGACCCTAGCAGTAAATTATGGATCATACGTAAGTCCTACATTTGTTCACATGATTCTTATTTATTTATTTATTTATTTATTTTTAATAAAACAGATCTATTTAGAAAAAAAAAATTGAAGTCCAAAATTCTGTGGATTGGATTTGAAGAAACAAATAGTTTTGCTTTGTTACGATTTGTGAGAAGTAGCAGTTAATTGTCAGTGGACATTCCCCATCCTTTGGAGGACAAGTACTTCCGTTTCCTCCTTAAAGGCAGCAGTCTGTGCTCACATAAGCTAACTCAATAAAGTATACTGTATTTTCACGCACTTGAATAAATTCCAAATAAGGAGAATGATCCTGTTTTTAATAAGCCAGAGGGGATAAACACATAGGTGGAAAGTCAAGGATAGAGCTGTAGGGCTTTTGGTAAGAAAAACTCTAGCATTACTAAACTGTTAACACACTTGAAGGTGAAGGAAGCTGTTAAACAACTGGATATTTCAGAGCGTGACCATCATAGAAACACTGCAGAGCTTTCCTGTTTGAGAAAAACTACCCAACACCAGTGAAACCATCCTTTACTTCCCAAATGATAAGAGAGCCACCCCCCCCCCCCCCCCCCCCCGCCCCCAAAGTTGTTACAAGCTCCTTTCTGAGAAGGAAGAGCAGGAGATGATGCCATGAAGTCCTAGAGGGAAGTCACTGTTGCTGTTAGCTGGACACCACTCAGACAGCAGTGTAAGGACAGAGGAAAGATTCTTGATTACAGTCACTGAGTGAATGCAAAGTTAAAAGACTGGAGAATCACAGAATTTTTGAGGTTGGCAAGTACCTCTGGAGATCGTCTAGTCCCCAACCCTCTGCTCAAAGCAGGGTTAGCTAGAGCAGGATGCTTAGGACCATGTCTGGTTGGGTCTTGAATACCTCCAAGGATGGAGACTGCACAGCTTCTCTCAGCAGCGTGTTCCGGTGTTTGACCACTCTCACAGTAAAAAAGCATTCTTATGTTTAAATGGAATTTCTGTATTTAAAATTGTATGTGTTGCCTCTTGTCCTTTCAATGGATACCACTCAGAAGAGTCTGGCGGCACCTTCTCTATCCTTTCCCATCAGGTATTTATACACATCAATAAAATCTCCCTGAATCTTATCTTCTCCAGGCTGAACAGTCCCAGCTCTTTCAGCCTCTCTTTGTATGTCAGATGCTGCAGTCCCTTAAATCATCCTTGTGGGCCTTCACTGGACTCACTCCAGGAAGTCCGTATCTTCCCTGTATTGAGGAGCCCAGAACTGGACCACGCACTCCAGATGTCTCACCAGTGCTAAGTAGAGAAGGATCATCTCCCTCTACCTCCTGACAACACTTCTCCTAATGCGGCGCAGGATGCTGTTGGTGCTCCATGCCACAAGGGTGCATTGCGGACTTCAGCCTGGTGTCCACCAGGATCAACAGGTCTTTCTCTGCCAAGCTGCTTTCCAGCTGGTCAGCCCCAGCATGTGCTGCTACATGGGGTTATTCCTTCCCAGGCGCAGGACTTTTCATTTCCCTTTGTTGATGTTCATGAGTTTCCTGCCTGCGCATTTCTCCAGCCTGTCCAGGTCCCTCTGGATGGCAGCACAACCGTCTGGTGCATCAGCCACCCTTCCCAGTTTTGTATCGGCTGCGAACTTGCTGAGGGTGCCCTCTGCCCAGTCATCCAGTTCGTTAATAAAGACGTTAAGCAGTATTGACGTCTGGGGTAGACCACTAGTGACTGGCCTCCAGCTGGACTTTGAGTGCAATGGTTTGGCCAGTTATCAGTCCACTCCACTGTCCACTTATTTAGTCTGTTCTTCCTCTGTCTGTGAGAATGTTTGAGAGACAGTGTCAAAAGCTGTGCTAAAGTCAATATAAACAACAGTTGCTCTCCCCTCATCCAACAAGTCCACCTCATCATAGAAAGCTATCAGGCGGGGTAAACATGATTTCCCCTTCATAAATCTATATGTCTACTCGCAATCACCTTCTTGTCCTTCATATGTAAGAAGTGGTTCCCAGGATTATTTGCTCCATCACCTTCCCAGGGATCAAGGTCAGGCTGACCAGCCTGTACTTCCTTGGATCTTCCCTCTTCTTGAATATAGGAGTGACAAAAGGAAGCAATGCTGTACAAATAAAATCCCTTTCTTTAATGAGCAGCTTATCTGTAGCTCATCTATATTTTTGTGGAAAAGGATGAAAACAAGTGGCTGAACAGAAGCAGCCAGCTTTCGTGGAGGCATAACAATGTCACTACTGTTTTGCACACCCAAAATGTTCATTGTACAGTGTGATCACATGATTAGAAAAGGCAGTCTTGGAAACAGCCCCACAATTAGCAAAGAGGGTTTCCTCAGTTTTCACTGGCAGTTCCTGGATTTCTCTCCAAATCCTTGGATAATTGGACTTCAAAACAAAACAAGCCCCCTCCTCGATCCCCCCGTTATTAGTAATTAATTATTTAAGTATTACTAAGTTGCCAGAAAAGGCTAGAGTTAGCTGGGTCAGGTGTAGCCTGGTGACAGCATTAAGAGCTGCAAGGTGCTGTTTGTGATTCAGGGAGCCCTGCTGACGTGCCTGGCACCGAGGTCAGCAGGGGCAGAAGACAAGGAGCTCCTGCTCCCTGAGGTCCGTAGGGCTGAGCCTTGGGCTGCTCACACGAGCAAGGCCTGCTCACTGGGTGGGGGTTCACAGGCTCAGGCCAACCTGCTTGTCTGCTAAATGTGACTGTGAGTCAGAAGCACTAGGTAGTTTCTGAGCTAATAGTCACGATTTAGTACTGCTCCTTTGGTATTTGGCAGGATCCAAATTTGTCTTTGTAACATCTCCTCCAAAAGAGGAACTCCTCAAAGCCATCGTGATGCCCCTGTCTTGTGTACAGAGGGAAGAAGAGATTTGTAAAAGACAAAAAGAGCTTGCTTGATCATGATTACTTTTGCATAGCTATCCAAAACCATGATTGCCTCCCCCAAATGTTTAATTTAAGAGGACTGTGGCAAAGTTAAGCTTTTGCTGAAAGTAGAGAGTAAATGCATTTTAATAAACAAGCTGTTAAAGCACTAAGAGCTTTTGTGGAAGCCAAAAAAAGTAGACTGTGTGATTTGAAAGTTAAGCTTTAATGCAGAAGAGCCTCCTGGAAGCCCCCTCCACCCTTATTTTTCTGGGTGTTTGTCTAAACACTCAGGGCTTTCTCCGGAGTATGATATTTCTCTAATATCATACTCTGTAAAATCCCTATGTACCTCTTGCTCCAGGCTGCCTGACTCAGAATCCCCTGTGGCCAAATTTTGCTCCCTGTTAATGCTGGTGTGAAGAGTTCTGGTATGTTACTGTGCAGAAATGGAGAAGAGGATCTGCTCTCTTTTTCTTTCCCTTTGTCTGCCTCTGTGCTGTGGTGTGCACGTGCATGTTGCAACGTGGTGTCCTGTGATTATGCACGTTCTGAACTTTCTCAGCCACATGCAGTAAAGTGGCTTCACACGCTAACCAGCCAAGCAGCTGCTCCCAACCAGGAGATTTATGGGGTTTCATTCTGAATGTGAAGAGCGGTCTCACTGCTAATGGTGCTTTCAGCTGCTGTAGCACCCTTTGTAGGATGAGCTTGTGTTTGAGCCTTCCTTAAACTCCCTAAGGGCAGGTGGGTGTCTCAGAGCCTATTTTACAGATGGTGCATGTTGATTTGAGGTAAGCAGAGAGCTTTGGATGAGATGCAGCCTGCAAGCCTGTGGCTGGTTGTGAGACATCGCTATATTGAAAGCATTGTCCCACAAGGTCCTGGTTACTGCCTAGTCATACACCTGGCAGCAACTACAAGAAGCCCCATGCAGAATCAGGACTTCTTGTTTAAACAAGTTCACTCTATGAGATAGTGCCTGAGGGGGGAAAAATACAGCTTGTGATCTAATAGATAAGACAGGAAAAGAGCAAGAGGGGACGTGTCAGAGAGAGACTGATGGACTTGCTGGAGGTCACACAGTAGGTAAGTGGCAGAACTGGAAGTAGACTCTGAATCTCTTGAGACACATCCTGGTGCTGGGTTGCTAAATGGCAATCATTTTGATTAAGTTCCTCTCCCACTTCCGACTGCTCCTTTCCCAGGCCCATTGTCGATGGATGTTTCAGCTTATTATTTATTTTATTCCTCCATTCTTGTAACAAGAAAGGAATGGAAAACCATCTTTTGCTTCTCAGGCTGCATCTTGGAAGCATCTGTCACCTGTTTTAGAGAAGGAAGTTCCCCTTCTTCTGTTTTTCTACTTTAAATGAAACATTTTCCTGTAGGATGTGGGTACACCGCAAGTGGAGACTGCAGGGCAGTCACAGCCCCAGCCTGAACAGGGGGGCTGCACCCATGTGATGTGATGTAGGAAGCTGGCACTCCAGGCAGCACTTTGCAAAACCACTGTATGCTCCAGGGCACCGGTCTCCGATATCATTCACCCTGCCTCACCTGTGTGTGTCTGTTACCACGGACCAGGTCTGTCTCAGTGTGTTCATCAATGTGCAATACTGGATTTTTATTCTCTTCCTTCCAGTGCTGACTGGAGTCAGTCCAAACCCAAGCCAGAGAATGCTCCATCTCATGCTTCTCCAGGAAAATGTTAGTGTTGGTGCAGAGAAGAAAAGGTCCTCCTCTGCCCTCACCCTTTGCCTTCAACTCAGTTGTCAGTCCCACAGTTCTTGGTTTGAGCCAGGCTGCTGATGCTTTTCCCATCAAAAGGCAGATCTAGTCAATATCAAACAGCTCCCACATCAGATCCCTTCTGCTTCTACAATGTCTAGTCTCTAACTAAATAAACATAATAAATATGTTTATTATTTTAAGAGTCCTTGTTATTTCTGGACACCCATTAATGTCCGGGCACTAACTCTGCCTTCCTCTGTGCTTCCCACTGGAATCTAATGCTAATCTAGCATGCCAGCAGGACTTTCGGAGAAAAAGCAGCATTCCTCTGGACCTAGAGAGACCTTTGAAAGAGTTCACTTTCTCATCTCTTCCAGCTCTGAGTCCTGGACACGTTGCTGACTCTGTAATCCTGTAAGCATCCTTCCCCAGTGGCCCTGGAAAATCCAGAGTGGAAGGACATTTGCTTCATGTCTTCCATCCAATTGCTTCCCTCTGGAATCTTTTTTTGGATGTGAAGCTGTAAACCAGATATGAGCCAGGAGTATTTTAGGGAACGGGAATTTTAGCCTAAGGATCAACAGCCAGGTTCATTTGTTCACATCAGCATTTGGGAGTATAATCATATGTCTATCCATCACTTCTCTGCCTGATAACTTCAGCCAATTTCAGCAAAATTTGACAGTAAGTTAGAAGTCTTAGAGACATTACGTTACTTTCATGCAAACAGGCAGCTAGAGAGAGAAGGAGTAACCCCAGCGCAAGCCTTGTTAGACATCAGAGAATCCRGAGGGAAGCGGATACTCAGGAAACACGTATCAAGATGGCAAAAGTCACTGCTTTGCTACTCACTGACCAGTTTGCTATTCACTCTTTTAATTCCAAGGCACTATGATGAATCTTATGACATTAGGACAAAGCTGGCCTTCATCTCCTCACGGCCAACGTCTGTGTATCTGTTCCCTGCCCCATTCTGGCCCAGGTATCTGTATATAGACCACCTTAAATCCTCTGAGGGAAGAGGGAGGATAGGTTCAATGGATCTGTCAGTCATCAGGGCAAATATTAAGGTCGGACAGCAACAGGGTGGTGACTCTGAGTGTCTGCAGGGGTCCCTGCTTCCCACAGCATCACCCTTCACTTATGTAGATGTTAGTCCTCCTCCTGCTCTGGGGTGCCAAACTCTTTCCAGCTGTAACATTGGCATCTGCAACATGATGTGCTGGTATCACTGCAGCAGCAGTATGCAGCTTGGCAGGTATTAATGGATTAATTYATTGGCTGATCCCAAAAACCTATGGATGGGCATAGCAGCAGGTGCACGCTGAAGCTACTAACTGGTCCCTCCAGCTTCTTGGAACAGTTTACGTGTATTGAGTGCATTTGCTCCCTGGTTTCATGACAGGGAGACTGGGATGACTGATTATACTGTAGTAGAGCAAAAGTGTCTGGTCCCTTCTAAAGCTCCTTAACAATACAGGAATTCTCTCCAACCATAACCCCTGCATTTATTGCTTAATACCTTGAGTGTCAATGTGCAGCACTCCATGTTGCGTACTCCAGGGTGTGTACCCTCTGCAAAGTGAATTGTGTGATACAGAGCCAACCAAGGATGCTTTCTCAGGAGTCCCAAAAAAGGTCCAAGAAGGAAATTCCATTGAAACATGCAGGAATGCAGCACATGTCTGAAGTTCYAGTTTGTTGAGACCGCTGTCTCATGGCAAGACCTGGGGAATGCAGGATTTACACTGAATTTCCACTGCCGGGCAGGGACACTGCAGGAAAAGGATCCCCAAACAGACACAGGACCTGCAGCTTTTTCAGCCAAGGGACTGGAAACATGGCAGAGTTCTTCTAATATTCCTGAATGAGGTAATTTCTCTCATATTTGGACCGTGGAGCAAAACCAGTTTGGGTTTTGGCAATAGCTCCTTGTTTTCCCTTCAGCAACTGCCAGAAAAGAACTGAAGAATGGAATCACCTTTATGTTACTTCCATTATTTTTCCTCTGCTGTTTAGCTTCAGCCTCGGTTACTTACTGCCTGCAGGGGAATAGCTGGAGCTGGTGGCAGCATCTTTGTATTTGCTACACGAGAAGCAAGGAGATAGCCTCCATTCAAATTCAGACAGAGTAGATTTTGAACTTGCAAACCTTTCCTGTGTGATCAGTCAGAGCGTTCTTCTGGCTTGCTTTAGCCACTAGATACAAGCCAAACCTCAAAGGAGAGTTTGGGAATGTTGATTTTTCCTTCTTGCAGTATGAGGGAGTGCTTCGTCTGCAGACAGTTCTCTCCTGGGGAAGAAGCGTTTCCTGTTCTTAAATGAACAGAGAACTGAGCTTTTACTTCTACAATTAAGAAGACTCTAGCTGAGGCCCTTTTTCTTCTCTTTGCTAAAATCTGAAATTATCTCCTCCCTTACTGTGAGTTTTGAATGTTTTGCTAGCTGTGTTTTCCCTGAACTTACACATTGTCACATACCCTGAGAAAACCTATTCCATTGCCTCTTGCAGGAAATGCCACTTGACTCATGAGAAGGCTGCTTGACTGATTTCTACCCTAATTTGACAGATCAAGGACACATTTTTCTTAAGCTTTTGTACCAAATTTCAGAATCTTCTGAGCTCCTGTGCTCACGGGTAGAAGTCACAATAAGAAATAAGGCAGGCTACAGTGATAATCAGAGAGATGGGAATAGTTCATCAGTTAAAACTGTATTTCCAGAGCTGTAGACTTATGGGAAATTTGTGAAACAGCAGCACGTAGTCCAAAATCAAATGCAGAAAAAKAAAGGATGCCTTAGGCAAGTGGAGAACTAAAATGAGAGGAACGAGAAATAAGTGAACAGTGGTTATTCAGCCTAGTTCAGATTTAAGTATCTCAGAACCACTGAGCAATACTGTATAAAACGAATTCATGGTTCTGTATGATTACTTTTTGAAATAGATAGGTGGGCATTGGAGTAGAAAATGTTGAAAGGCTACCAGAGCTGGAGAGAAGGTTAAAAAAAGCAGCACGCCTACTTGTGTGGCTTTTGTGGTTCTAGCCGTTGCCGTGGAGAGAATGGCTGTAATGTAGACCTGGGCCAAACAGGAGGGGTTTGTAGGAAAACCTTTAGCGTTAGCAGGTAGGATAAAACAGTAGGAAGCTGTTATACGTGCCTTTTTGTTCTGATGAGCAACCCCTGCTGTGCACCAATTAGTGCAATACCGTGCAGAGTTGCAGCAGACTTAGAGCAAATCTGAACCTGTCTCCTTTGAAACCGTATGTTCTCTTTGTTGGTGATAGCTAAGTAATAGCAGTGTTTGCTAGAATTAAATGTTCTTGTTTTCATTAATATTTGGGGGGTTCCATTATATTTTCAGAGAACCATTTCCAGAGCTAGGTATAGGCTAGCCAAGAGCTTTGGCAGCTCTGGTTACTCTTAATGCAAGAATTAAATACCTCAGTGCCCAGTAGCAGATTTGATAGAAGGGAGCGTGTGCTCATACCCCAAACAATGTGGGCTATTTGCTCAAGCCTACCTCCCTCAGCTATGGTAAATGGGGAATGCTCTAACCTGTGCGTCAGGGAAGTCACAGCTGGCTGATCTGACACTGGAAACCCCTTATACCACTAGTGCAAGGTTTACTGGAGAACATCTCTCCAAATCCTCAGGCTGCAGCCCCCCCAAATGCTTGGCAGTGAGTTTCATCTAGCTCCAAGGAGACCTTTCTTTGTTGGAGTGAGAATATTTAACAAAAAACATCCCTCAAAGACCAGACTACCATTGCATTTTGGACTCGAACAAATCCAGACAACTTTCATTTTCTTCTCAATGTGAGCTATAAAGTCTRCAAGAATCTCAAAGCACTGTATTAGTCCAAGAAACCTTTACAGTAAGAGGTATCTGGGCAACAGGCTTAAAGAAGAATTATATCTACAATGAGGGAGGTTTCTTACTGGTGTAAATCAGCTTGCTCCAGGGCTGTCTAAAATAACCCAGAGACCCTGGGCACGGTGCCTGAACGTATGCCATTCTCCACACATGCGAAAGTCTAGTGAGGTCAGACTTACTGCATGTGCCAGAAAAGCAATGCATCGTACGCAGCTGGACTCCCTGCGCACACGCAGAGCTGCTCTGTGCGTAAGCAGCAAGCCAAATTAGTTGGGCTATTTGTGTGCACATAGAGTAACTTCACAGCATGTATACTGCCAGTTCAGTGCATCTGGAATTACGCCCAGCACCCATCTATGGAATCCATCTCCCAGCCGTCCCAGGGCAAATCTGCTTTGGGGACAGGCTTACATCAATGTTGGTTTGTTCCAACTGTCTTTCTGTTGTTTTTCATTCGCTACTYATTGTTTTATAGTCCTTCTCACCTGTCGTCTTTGTCCTCTTCTGTCCCTTTTCTGCCTGCTCCATGGCATGGCAGCGAGATGCCATGCGTGCATCGCCTCCTGAGCCACAGTGGAAACATCTGGAATTCTGCACAGCTTTTATAGTGCTTTGAGCTCACCAACAAGGTTTTTTTACCCAAAGAGTTACACTTTTTCTTCCAGAAAGTCCAGCTGTGATACGTATCCAGTTCAGCCAAACGAGCTTCCTGACAAAGTGCATTCCACAGCTAGCATTTGCTCGCCCAAGGAAACCACCCTTTGCTATGTACATGGAAGGGTTTTAATCCTTCTGTCCCATGGCAGTGAGGTATTAGGCGATGACCCTAATAAATGGTCCAATTTTTTGCAGATCAAAAAGCACTGGAAAGTGAAAACTGTATTAGAAAACACCCTTTCACCCCTCCCAGGAAATCCTTTCTTTCTRTGGGAATAGTCAAGCCTTGTAAAGTTAAGTTCTTGTTATTTAGGTTAATTAACAGCTAATTGCTTTGCTCAACAGGGGGAGCTGGGCTAGATCCCAGGCCAGGAGTGTTGCTAGTTAAGCCTGAGTTGAGAACTGTTAACCTGGAGTGAAATTCAAGTGTTTTAATGCAGTAGCACTGCAAGGGAAAATTGGTGCTCACRCTGCTAAAGGGGTTGCCATGTTTGCTTTGCCCGTGTGGGATCAGCATGACGTGTGTTACTGTTACATTCGTAAAGCTGTCATAAATGATTAGCATACACTTTCTACTTTTGAATAATCCTTAAAGGCAACTTTCATTCCCCTGAATGACCTCCAAAGAGGAGCCTTGCAGATAGTCCAAAGAAAGCAGCCCCGAACACCTCTCTTTGGAAGCACTGTCCTCAGAAAATTAGACACAGAGGCCTTTGGAATGGTCGTCTTTCCAAATGTCTGCTGGTTTTATGGAGGCTAATGATGTAACTGAGAAGCAGCGTCTGCACTTTAGGTTGAATTCAGACATTTTCCATGCTAAAATAATTCCAGCTGCTTCATTTGCTTCCTTTTCCTGTAGATTCCTTTCCGATTGATGTATTTCATACTGACAGTTTTTACAGATATTGGCACTGGTCAAACAGAATTCCTGACCAAAATCCAGACAGGAATTTATTGTAAAATAGTATCTGTCTTTCCTAGCCAGCTACCGCTCATTTGGGGTAGCAGGGAAGGTGGCTTTAAATTTGTATTTTCGTTACACAAAGTTAGTTTAGGATTTTTTTGCATTTTAGAATAACTAAAATGGAAATCCAGGTTAGCTGTTGTGTATGGACCATTCAGATTAGTGGAAGCAGGAGAACAGGAGCGGATGCGTGGGAGTGAATGAAGCGCAATGGACCAGTCCATCTCTACAGGGAGCAGTAATGTGTGCACAGAGCCCTGAGATTAGCTTGTCCTGGCTCCTTAGTGTAACAGGAAATACACTGTAGGGTATCAAAGAAAAAGGTCTTCTGGGCCAGAACCTGACGTTGTCTCTCATCGCAAGAGCAGCTCTTGTTTCAGCAAAACTTTGAGGTTTGCTCGGGACTGGTAATAGAAGCTGCAGTGGCCTTAGAGACTTCTTCCATAGCTGCAAAAATACATTTCCTCCTGTCCGCCACTTACAATCTGCAGTTTACATTAACAGTGGGATCATTACATTTTTCACCTTCGGTTGTGCAGACAGTCCCAAAATTGGCCTTTGCACTCTGAAGCAATCCAAATCCTTCATTTCTTTGGACAGTCAGTCTAGTGAGAATATTCTATTTCATGTGTAATGGGCATAGGAATAGAATGGTCCCGCTGTACATACATACACTTACAGCTTATGTCTTAAAGAAATCCTGTAATACCTTTAAGAACAAATGTTCATTATGGTTGTAGCCTTTTTTTATGATGGCAAAAATCAGTAAAGAAGGAAAATGTGCCATTTGTGTAAGCCAGTGTTTTAACATATATGAAGATAACGGCAAATCTCAGGCAGCAACAGAGCTCTGCAAATTGGTGGGGCGTTTGTGAGTACAAATGCTATAACAATTCCAGTGTGTGGTAGCTGCAAGACCTATTCATGCTTATTATGGTTTATTAGAAGTACAGCAATGCATCATCATGCTGAATCTTGAGCATGTACAGGAGAAGAGAGGGATCCTTCCAGGACTGTCTTTTTGCAGCATACTTGACCTCTTCTCCAACATGGATTTGCATAGGGGATCCCAGGTGTATGGAGTTCATTGCAGGCTCAGATTTGCAAAATGTCAGAACTGATAATACTTTCCTTGACTCTGGAAGTCAGACTTTCCCCTCAGTTGTCCTTGGGCAATGAAGCTAAATCATTACTCTGGATTTGGGAGCAGTATTTGGGTGAGAAGTTTTTCATAACTGTGATGCAAAATGATAGAAGTGCCTCAGCAGTCTTGCGTTCATGGAATTGTAGTGCTGCTTATCATCAAATTAGCAGTACCCACTTCTCTTGCAAATGGGCTTCTTTATAGTCTAACTGGAAGTGTGCAAGCACTGAAAAGTGGCCAGTGATACGCTATGTACCATTATTTTTTGTGTTGACAGTTGAGAAAATAATATCATAGCATAGAAGTGTCATTTAAATTGTTTATTGGACTAAAAAGAATTTAAAAAACAAGAAATAAATCCAGCTGTTAGAAAAAAATGTGTTGTTTGAGGTGGATGAACTTTCATTCTGGGAACTATTTTCTTGTCTGCAGATCGTTTACAGGAATGGACTAATGCTTTTGCTTTTCCTTGTATACAAATGTAGAACAAGCTGAGCAATTAAGAATTGGATACCAGCCTATTCAAGGAAGATCACTGCATTTAGTTTTGCTGTTTGACCCAGCAGCAGAGTGGTGTGACTGAAGATACACCTGCACTGCACAAAATCAAAGTCTACTAGACAAACAATAGCAATGTCCTTTTCTAAAGCATCCTTGAAAAATATTTGTACATAATTTCTTGCTAAGATTGATCTCTGCCAGGAAACTTAAATAGTTGATTACTGCTTTAAATAGTAATTGGTTTTGGTGACTGTCAGTTGAAACTCAACTTCACATAGGGTTTCATTGCACAGAAGGTGCAGGGAGGAATACAATGGGCTGTGTTACCTTATAGTGGCCTTAAAATAATAATTGATATTAGGTGGTCTGAAGATTTACAATTCAGTCACCCATGGCACCCACCCAGCAGCTTCCAGCTGCCCTGGAGAAGCCGACCTTCCCTAGGAGGAAGTCTACCTCACACAGTAGCCCCTGCAGAAATGCCTTGAGAGACTCTGCAGGTGATACTGTTTGAGAAGATCATATAAAAATACCCAAAGGGACAATGATTAAGCTCCCCAAGAGAAGAATGGGAAACTGAGGAGAAGCGCGATCCTAGCTGAGGAACAGGATTGGAGAGGTGGCTTTACTCCCTGTAGCCTTCCTATGTAGCTTTAGGTTTATGTCACATAAAATCATGTTTTTAAATGTATTTAGGGCTTAAAGATGCAGGCGAGTGCCTTTGGTTAGACTCCAAAGCCTCCAAAAATGGCAGTTAAATAGCTCCACAGCTTTGAGGACCTGTATCTTGGTTCTCCGCTTGCACAGTGTAAGTAATTGTGGCTCTGCCATGGAGTCAGCTACATCAGAGCCTGTGATGCGCCTGTGTACCTTAGTGATGATATCTCTACACAGCCCTGCAGGCAGTAAGTCGTCTCTTTGCATTATTTGCCTCAGTGCTAAATAATGTCCAGCCTATACTAGTGTGCCATGATGCATTGATATTGATGATTTTCAGCAGCTGAGATTACTGACTTGTTTCCTTCACTGAGATGAGTAAGAGTAGGGAAGAAATTATGTGTTCGTGTGTGTCCTTGTTTATTTTCCCCCACTGTGAAGCATTAATTGGTGACTGAATGCAAAACTTCCTTTCCCCCATTTGTTCTTACAGGACTCACATAGAGTTAATTGCCAAAAAGAAAATTTCATGATATAACAGTATAAGGGATGACAAAGCCCATGTGGGGGTGGAACAGTTTGAAATGCTGTCAGGTCCTAAGGATGCTACTCTTAATAATACTCCTTTGGCAATAGGGAGTAGGCAAAATAATCTGTGATGTAATAGTCTGACTTGGCATTTACAGCTTGCAAACCAGTGTTTAGCAACTCAGCAGTTTAGGATTACAGAATTATCAGCAGAGAGAAATATTACTGCTTGAAATTGTGACATGGTTTTATAAACTTCCTTCTTTTACAGATTCGGTTAAACAGCAGAGGACTTATCTATTCTGTTGGTCTCCTGCTGGCATCTGTTTTTGTCACAGTATGTATATAGTCTTTTGTTCTTCATTTCCAAAAGAGTGATTTTTATAGACATTTTCTTCACCTGTTCCTTTCTCACCTCCAGCTGTAATAGTGGTTGCAAAGCCTGTTGTTAAGGGATAGGAATGGTCACTCCTATCGTAAACTTCACAAGACCTTAATCTGGCACATTGCAGAAGCTATCGCTGTCACAAGATGGCTCTCGTATTTGTGTATTTTTCATGGGAGGAGCCCGGGAGAGCCATTAGTAGTCATTAGTTATTTTTCATGCTAGAGTTGAAGCAGATCCCTTGATGTATGACAAGATCCATTCTCCTGTTGGACAGGTAGACAAAATGCTGTACAGTCTGCTTTGGCCCTCTGTAGGAACCTTCTGAAATACAACACAGACCAGAACAAACAGTGCCTGGACATGACAATGTTTCTATTGAAATCAGTGCCTCGCGTTCCCTGACCTTTCCCAAGCCCAGCATAGCAGACTAGAAATGATAGAGAGAAGAGGATTTATGTGACATCTTCCAAATCTTGAGACCAGCTGCTATAGGGGGTCCTCCTGTGCGTTGCAATTCCCACGTACGCGAGACTTTAATCTTTTAAGAGGTTTGTGTGGGAGCAAACTAAGCAAAGTCAAGCATAGCCTTAGACTGTGTGGCTCTAGATTGAGATGCAGAGGGGCACATGAAGCATTTTGAGTGAAGAAAAAGGAATCTGGCCTTTGAAAACGTTTCTGATTTAATTAAATGGGATTGTTCTTGCCAAAATGAAATTCATTGCAGAAACGTAAGGCCCTTGGGCCAGGACTTGAGGTGATGTAAGTCATTGTGGCTTCAATGACTGGGAGGGGGCTACTCTGATTTACTTCAGCTGTGGTCTTCAGGGCACTTGTTGCAGTACTTGCATTGTGATTGCTTTCAGGTGACCATGATCAGTAAGGGGACAGTCATCTTTGTGCTCCTGTAATTGAGAAGGGGATTTACCACTTTATTTGCAATGTTCCTGCTGTGGTGGCTTACTCTGTGTTTATTGTAGGTTTTTGGCGTCCACATGAACAAATGGAAACTGGATAAGAAGCTAGGGTGTGTGTGCCTTTCCCTTTACGGCATCTTCCTGTGTTTCTCCATCATGACAGAATTCAATGTTTTCACTTTTGTGAACTTGCCAATGTGCAGAGATCACTAATGCAGGTGGCAGACTGTTGGGAGGAACTTCCTTCTTACCTGTGCAATACAAACCACGGCTGGCATCTCCTGAATGCGGTGCACCTCCAAGTCGTGACGTATATCCTGTTCACTGTTCATAGGACCCGTGGCCCCGTCTAGGTCTGCCCTCTCCCTGACCCCCCGCAACCTGGAAAAATCCTGCATCGATGTGAAGATTATTTTTTTCAACATTCATGTGATTTCCTAGCTCAGTTTTTGAACAGTGTGACTGGGACTGTAGATGAACTGGCTGCTAACTGGCGTCAAGCCAGGCAAAACTGGTCTGCTACAATTCCTTCTTTTTTTTTTAAGTTATTTGATGGAAGACTAATCTAATTTATGACTTAAGACTATTGCTACAATGCAGAAGAGGGTACATCGTACATGGGCTGATTTTCAAGGAGAATCATGGGAATTTTTTTGGTTGGTTTTTTGGTTGGGTTTTTTGTTTTTGGGGTGGGGGGTGGGGGGGGTGTTTTTTGGTTAGGTTTTTTTTTTTTAATTGCCAGACATCAACGTCCTCTCTTGCAGCTTCTCCTTCTGAGCGCTGGGTCTCCTGTAACGATCCAAAGGTCACAGGGCAGTGTAATATGGAAATACAATTCAAGGTACTCAGCATGTGAATGGATTTACTGCATATTAGAAGAAGATTGTCAAGGCAACAGACAATGACTTTTTACCATAAATAATGAGTCTTGTACAGGTGTGATGAGGAATGCAAGGTAAATGTGGATTCAAAGGGTAAACACTGCTACCATTTTACTACTAATGCTAGAGTTTTATTACTAGGGTGTTTATGGTATTTCCAAGCAATAGTTTGATCGCCAGCCCAGGAGGGCTACCAAGGAGGTGTCCTGGTTTTTAATGATCTGCATGTGGAAATGGAAGGTCAGAACTTTCTCTGCTTCATCAGATTTCTTGTTTTGGGGGGATTCAATAATTCATGTCTTACTCGTTCTGAGGAGGACATAAGTACGTGTCGGAACTTTTCTAAATGAGTTACAGACACTGGTTTCTTTAAAAGGAAAGAGGCATATTTTGCACAGACATAGTTACTGAAGTCATAATTTGCCACTCTTTGAAGAATACACTGGACCTGGCCAGATATTTGTCTTCTTAAGCAGTTGAACTTATCTGATAACAGATCATGTGGATTCATCACCCCTCCTTTGGGAGGGAGGAAGACACAGAGAGAGATGGCACTTTTTAAAATGTGGAATATCTTCAATGCAGACTCGCTCACAGATCTTAAGTTATTGTGAAAGTTTAGCTATTCATTGTTCCAATATCCCTGCTAGATTTTGTATAATTCTGTATTAATATGCAGGCAGATTCCACCCCATGAGAAACACCATCACAGCTTCATTTGTATGTATTGATACTGTGGATTCTTGCCAGTGCTGGCTCTTGTATTTACTTTAAGCACTGATCACTTCTGATTCATTTGGTATGTTTTTTCCTCCTTCTTGTATATGTTCTACTATGAAATGTATTAAGATACTACCAGCTAGGTGAATGTTTTTGTCTATGGTACAAACAGTGGCAAATATTGGTAGTAAAGGCACAGCAAACCCTGTGTAAAAGAAAGAAAGGAAAAAAAAAAAAAAA